>PVJL010013544.1:0-31807 GCA_004026885.1 Lyroderma lyra
ATTCATTTATTTGTTCACTTATTTACTCAATCCATCTGAATCCAACTGTATCCAATTTCAGAATGTTTGAAAACTCATTGTATATTTATTTGAAATCTCTTCTCTTCAAATAGACTTAAAATGCATGTTCTATGCACAGAAAAAGGAAGTTCTAAAATGGAACAGTTTGTATGAATAAGTCAGATCAAAACCACATTAGAAGTCACCTCAATCAAAGAAAATAATTCCAAAAAATTTCATATCTGCTTTTAGTATATGTGCTGCCTAAGTGAGCACTCAAATTTGCTTTTATAATAATTCTGAACATGAAAAGCTAAAGAACTTGATGAGAAAGCAGGCAATTAATACTCCTCTCCCAAATAGAGAAAGGTCATCCGTGATGTGAGGTACAGAAGGATCGTGTACAAAAAAACTAAATAAATAACTATGGCCTCTTTCCCCTAGTGTCACATGAAGGATAATTAGTTTTACTCTAGTATGGGAAGAAAAAATAGGGAATGGGAAGTACTCAGAGTGGATACATGAACTGTGTGAAGAATAAAAACAATTTCTTCTTTCTGCTAAGTCGAAAACAGAATAAATCCTCCTGATGGGGTTTTGATTATAAGGACTCGGAAGCAGAGGATATCACCATCCGACGTCTATATGTTCATCTAAAATTCCACACAGAAAGGGGAAGGCCAGTGGCAATCCCAATCCCATTCCTACTAAAATTATACATAGCCTAGAAAACTTTTTACTTTAAAATAAAAAAGTAAGTCTAGTAAAATTTTGCATTAGACATAGCAACTGATATTTTTAAGAAAATTAGTAAATTCCTTCCAGATTTCCTTATTTCTTCAAATCATTAAATCAGCAATGAAATTGGTGTGCAATCTGAAGATCTGCCTTCAATCCATGAAAGGCAAGTCGCTAACACCTGTGCCTCAGTTTCCTCCTCTTGTAATATAGGAATGATAACTACCCTATTTAACTGATTCCCTCTCTTCCTCCAACTCAATCTCTAAACCATCTATAACTATAAGAAGCTTAACCATTACTTCCAACTTTCCTAAAATGTGCTCCGTGAAAAATAGGCTCCATAAGAAAAAGTCTATAGAAAGCAGCATTTTATATCCATGTCTTAAGAAGTCATGTGCATATTAGTTATTGAAGGCCCAGAGAAATCTTGCAATAAAGAAACTTGTCTAAGCCAGAACTTCCCACATTTATTTGATCATGGTAGTCTGTCCCCAGGAATATACTTTGTTCCCAAGAGGACATTGTGGCAAATACTTTCTGCGTCCATGAGAGTAGTACATATCCCACCACCCTACCAAGATCTACCAAGATCTCAGACACAGTGCCCAGGATTCTTTCTTTAATAAGGACTCTAATGTCAGTCGTGTAAACCAAACCTATAAACAGACAGCAAATGACCCCATCACAAATACAATAAACTCTACCTTATTTTCAATTTGAACAATATCTTTGATCCAATGGCTCCAAACAAGTCACTTAAACAATTAACCACTATTTTAAAAATTCGTAATGTAACATTTTTCAGATTTTCAGAAAAGAAGTCTTCAGTGATAATTACCACCCCCCAAACACTCATTTTTCTGAGTTCTTAATGTTTACATAGGAGTTATCTCAGCCTGCCCAGGATAACTCCTCGGGGCAGGGGGGGCGGGGGGGGGGGGTGGGCCTCAGTAGGTCCAGTCAAGCTAAATGCAAACATCTGAGGCACTAGTGTTTTCCTTAGGGTAGTGCCAAAACTAAATAATAATAATAATAATAATATTCAAAGTCACACAAAAAATTATATTAAGTATTAGACTACAATGAGAAATAGAACCACCAATGAGAGAGAAATTCAGATCAGCTTACTTCCTTTCCCAAGTGGTCATTTCCTTTATGTGGCATCATAAAATATTAGTGTAAAAATGTTTTACCAGTCATTGTAGTAATTCTTAATGATCAATGGCTTTAAGATGTGAAATTATAGTGTCAATATAATACATAATTATAATGTCCTAAGTGGGAAATATAGAACCTCACATATCTGTGAAACTCCCACACAACTTAGAAGAGTACATAGTATATACTTAAATAAATGTTTATGGTTGAGTGAATGAATGTTTGACCAGTGTTGCTCAGGGACTATATAAAAAGTGGCTTAACAATCTGTTTTGGGTTATTATTCTGCAGAATAAAGTTTAGTATTTTGGACAACTATGTTACTCACAAAGCATTCAAGAGGAGAACACTATTATTTCTCCCTATTGCCAGAAACAAAGATTTTCTTAGAACTGAAAAATCAAAAAGCCAAACATCACTTCAACATACTATATGGGTCTGTCCAAATCTTTATACTGTGCTAGAATAAGGCCAAAAATCAAGTTGGAAATCTTAGGATTGCATAATGCTATACAAAGAGAACATCTATTATTTTTCTCCTTTTATTCATTAAGTAAGCATTGCAGGCCTATGTGGAAGATTTTTCCTTGATTCCTTTATTGCAGTAGGCAACCACAGCGCTGACAGAGAGCCTGGACACACTCTCCTGTAGGACAGATCACAGCCTCGGCAGATGTAAGGAGATGAGAACACTGCCATCCTACACATTCAGCCAGCCTGAGTCTCCACAGATTTTATAATTTAAACCAGGTCCTCTGCTCCCAAGCCCAATTCTAAGGCTGAATCCTGTAAGATAATTCCAGAGTGTCTCAGGAGGAAGCAGATATTTAACACTGGCCAGAATCCAAGGTCTTGGCCCCATGACTATTGTTCATTATGAAGGTGAATTCCCATTGTATTTTGGACATGCTAAAATGAGCATGACACATTTTATTCATTGTGGTTTCAATTATAATAAAATACATTATGTTAAATTTGGCTATGCATAGAGATCATCAAATGATATGGCACACTTTATTTTCCTAGTCACCATCACGATTTTTTAAGAGTTGATTTCATATGGTGCCACCTTCCACTCCCCATCAGCCAAAGTCTGTGAAAGCATGAAAAAGCACACCTCTCCGTGCCGTTCATGGTCCCTAATTTTAGGAAACTTTTCAAAAGACAGTCCAGGAATTTAAAACAAACATTTAGTAAGTGCTGAATTGGTACTGTGAACTCTGTTCGGTGCAATGGAAAATAGAAAAGAAGCAAGAAATATGTTTCCTGCCTTCAAGATTCTCACCACACTGTGGGGGAAATGAGACTTACGGATGAGACAACATGCAAATAACCTAACACTGAGTCCTATAACTTCAAGTGCTTCCAGAGTTTAGCCTTAGGTATCAAGCAGAACCAAGTCAGGGCCGGACACTGTACAAGGCGCCTTATCTATGGTCCTCTCATTAATCCTCACACAACCCCCTAAGAGAGGTTTCATTCTCCCCCATGTCAGAGTCAAAGAAGCTGTCAATCAAGGAAGTTAAATAACTTACTCAGGTCACACAGCTAGAAAGAGTCACAGCTGGGGCTTGAATTCAGAACTACCTACGATCCCAGAACATTCCCACTAGGCCGCAGTCGCTGGCACTTACAGAGCGTTGCGGTTTAGAAAAGGCTTTCTTAGAAGAGAGACAGCCATATGGGGCTAAGCAGGAAGAGTATTAAAGAAAGCTCCAGGCTGAGCAAATGCTTAATGCTTTCAAGTTGGGGGAAACCAATATTCTCACACAAAGCCGCTTTGCTTTTTGCGAACAGCACAAATAACATTAGCGTGTAGATCTTTTAGTCTTTTTCCAGGCTGCTCTCCTATTAATTAGCTGCTATCACCTTGACCCTGGAAGTGAAAGACACTATTGATAATCAGCGCAAACTTCAAATGTGGCTACCGACTGGACCCATTCATAGGTCCGTCCCCAGCAGCATCTGCCTCCCGACTGAGCCAGGCATTCATGTCTCTATTTTACATGACATTATACAGGGCATAGCAGCAATTTTGAAAGTAAAAAAAAAAAAAAATTTTAATCCACACGTCCAAGTCATTGTACATTTTCCAACACATTAAATCCGCACCCACGGTCATCTTGGAAAGATCGTGTCAGGTAAAGTCAGAAGTTTACCTCCAGAAAGTCCCATGTACACATAGATGTTTTAATGCATCGTTCTAAGAGTAACTACTTTCCTATAAAAAGTGAATACAGATGGATACACAAAATTCTGCCTCCAAAATTTTAAACTTGCTGCCAGAACTTCATTCACCAGGCACGATGCTCTCATTTCTTCCATTACCTGTACACATATGTAATTGTATTTTTATTTACTTGTTAGCGTGGAACTGTCTGTCTCCCCTACTAGACTACAGACCACTGTATGCACCACCTGTATCACCCGTGTTCAAAACAGCATCTAGCCCATCCGGTGATTATTTCTTGAATGAATAAATACCTCCCCATCATGGGACACAGTCAAATATCTCTTAGTCATTAGCTGTTAATAACTGCTAATAACTGATTGCTCACCATAACCAACAAGATGTACTACAAATCAACTAGATTAGACAATTTTACTTTCTGATTTTTCAACTGATTGTCTAAAAATGTGAAAAATTATGCTTTATGAAATAATGTTCACATTTCTTTTGCTAAGTAGTTACCATTTCCCACTCTTACAAATATATTTTCCAGTGATCTCTTACTCTGTTTTTGCAGTCCTCTTAAATTCCTTCTTTGGGGCTCCCTGGTGGTGTGGTGGCTAGGCTTTGGCACTCTCACCTACACGGCCTGGGTTTGAGCCCCACTCAGGGAACCAACCAAAAAACAAACAAACCAACAAATAAATAAATAAATAAATTTCTTCTTTGTGTCCCTAAAATAAATGATATAGGATAAAGATGCCCAACATGTAGCCATAATCTCCCTGAGGTTTCCGATTAGATGAAATAAAAGGAAAATAGGATATATGCCTTGTCCCTTTTTTTGCTGCTCTGTTTCTAGTGTGGTAGGAATCAAAGAGGGTCCTTCATCTTATTTTCTTCTGAAACTCTAAACATGTAAGGGCCAAGAGTAAAGCAGACAATAAGTTCTACACCAGAGAGAGCAATAAGGATAACTTTACTGGCCACAGCCAGTATAAAATTGCATAAGGTTAAAAAATCTTTGGGATAAAAAATTCCTGCAATCAACTTATGTTTTCAGGATTGCTGAATCAAGGGAAAAGCAATTTGAACACATAGACCACCTCTGTGTACCTCCCTGAGATCAAGGACTATAAAACAATTGCCACACATTGCACCTGGTATTAAGTGAATTATGTGCAAAGACTAATCTACTTGTGCATTTGGACTGAGTCATGAATCTTTCATTTAAAATGAATTAGGCACTTGGGGAAATACAAGAATTGTTTATACACTCATTACAGATGCTACCACACATTCTCGACAAAACAAAAATCCAGTGTCATTTATTATTCAGCACAAAACTTCTCACATGATAATAAAGATAACATTAGCTACAAAAATAACAAAAAGATCTACTACCTTTGAGAGTTTATCAGGTGCCAGGTATGGTGCTAATCATTTCTTTACACAAATTAGAATACATTAACTTGTGGTCCTATTTTTATATCCATTTTATAGATGAGGAGACTGATGATTGGATGAGTATGAGTAACTTGAAAAAGGGCACACAGATGGTAAATGGGGCAATTTGAATTTGAACTCAAGCAGTCTGACACTTGAGCCAGACCTAAGCTCTTAACTAATAAACAAGAGTTAAAACTTAACATTTCCCACTCCTTTGAACTAAATACCACTGTTCTTTCAAATCCAAACTTTTCTACCTAATATATCCAGAGAATCATTAAGCCACAGCTTGTCCATATGAAATGTGCTTTGAGCTGCCTTTCTAGATCCATCAACATTCTTTGCCTAGTTCAGCCTGGGAGCAGTAGTACACAGGTTGAAACAGGTCAGAGGATTAAAGGGCAAAAACTGTGGCCACGAAGAAAGCGGAGTTCACCGCTTCTCAGTCTCACATGCACAACTGGCCACAAATAACACAAAGATCTCAAAGGAAGTGTGAACTGTTAACACTTGAGCTGAAAATTAGTAATCCAATACGCCAAATCCCCATAGTATTCAACCTTAAGAAAAAACAGTTTAATGTTCAAACAAAATGTTGTTGTAATTTGGTTAGGCAACATAAAATGATACCTTAAGCCCACATAGGTGTCTGTATCTCCAACTGTGCTGGTTTACTGGTGTTTAATAATTATTCAACTCACACACATTCTCACAGCTTCCTTACCCACTTATTTATAATTGATCCATATTTGCTTTCAATTCAGACCACCTATGGAATGCTTTCTCAGATTTTCTTAGTGCAAGTCAAAGGATTTTCAGTTAAGCAATGGTTGAATAAAACAGCAAACCACTTGCCAGTGCAATGTTTACACGTAAACATGGTAGGTAGACATTGTTAGAGTCTCCAGGTAAGATTTACTTACAAGGTGCCTTGCACCAGTTAATGGGATTGGCTAGAAACAGAACAACCTTGAGGTAAAAGCACCAATCTTAATAAAATGCTCATAGGTAAAGGATGATGATGGCAGTCTAGTTTAGTCAGAGCATTTACTATCATAGATTGATTTCAGTATCATGGCATAAAATCTAAAGCCAGGCCATAAGAATTAGTCAAGCAAATGTAATATAGTATATAAAAATCAGAAGCATTCACTGGGATTATAAATCAAAATTAACTTTGTTTCTGGGGATAACAGCTAAGACTGGAGATAATCACTAACATTCCTATAACGATCTCAGATTGGGCTTGGGGGAAGAAGTAAAAGCAAACACTAAATGAACAAGCATTACACTATGCTATTGGAGGTCCCTTTTGCCTTAGCTTCCAGGAAACTTAGAAGTAAGTATTCATTATTATAGATGAGGAAATACATTCATTCTCAAAGAGGCTATTAGCCTAGGTTTAGAAGACATATTTATTTCCCTTTCCCTCTATAATTGTTTGAAATTTTTTTGTAATTGCATTTATCTTTCATGATAAGCCACATTATATCATTTTTGGAAGCAGTCAGGGAGTAAGACATAAGAAATATCAATAGTTGTGGAGGATAAGGAATAGAACCTGAACTTTAAAACAAATGTCTGAAGAAAACAGTAATACAGATCTTTCCTAGATCCAGGTGCTAAATGTACTCTTGCAGGTTTTTGATGAAATTGGCATAACTGATTCATAAAAGAAAGGCCTAACATTCCACTAATACAATTGTTTCCTTAACTTTGAGAAATGGTGATATTTAATTAACATCTTTGCTTTGTATTGTTTCAGTGAAACTTCACATCAGTGGATTCCTTTTTACCTATAATATTGTAAAGTTGTATTTTGAATATGTGCATTGAATGACACACATGTACATTAGTTGTCACTGTTGAGACTAGTAATTCCAGCTATTCTGCATGAATCCTTGACCTCCAAAAGCACTTGTAATATAATTAAACAGTAGTAGGCTATCAGAAGAAGATACAGATAAATGAAGGGAATGTACTGCTTTTTAGTTAAATTTAAAGGTTTCCAAGGAATTGTGTAGTGGGCTGAATGATGACTCCCAAAAAATATGAGTCCCCTGGAACCTGTGAATATTACCTTATATGGTAGTTTTTGCAGATGTGAATAAATTAAGGATTTTGAGATGCGGAGATTATCCCAGATTATCCTGATGGACCCTAAATGCCCTCACAAGTTTCCTTGTAAGAGAGAAGCAGACAGGGATAAGACACACAGAGAGAAAAGAAGGCAATGGGAAGACAGAGGCCAAGCCTGGAGTGATGCAGCCGCAAGTCAAGGGATGCTAGCAGCCACCAGACTCTGGAAGAGGTCAGGGATGGACTCTCCCCGGAGCTGCTGGAGGGCGTGCAGCCCAGCTGACACCCTGACTTCAGACTTCTGGCTTCCAGAACTCTGAAAAAATTTTGTTGTTTTAATTCAACAAGCTTGTGTTAATTTGTTACAGCAGCCTGTGAAAGAAGCTAAATAACCAGTTCCTTGCATGAAAGTTTCAGCAACACAGATTTGAGGCCCACAGTGGAAACTTCAAAACTGATGTAGCCAAGTGAAGTAAGAAGAGCATTAGAGAGTTTCCTGGATATCTAAATTCTATACTAGTCTCTAATCAGCCAGGTAATTTTAAGACAAATCACTTCTCCCTTCTCTAAGCCTCATCAATGAAATAAGAGCCCAGCTGAAGTTTAACACCAACTGCTGGCTTTCATGGTCTAAATTTTCATTCAAACTATTCTAACATTTAGGGCATTCACTAGTTCTAATAATGTGTTGCCTTTAAATCAGAGAAATGTGCGTACTTCGTGATTTATACAACATTTTTTAGACAGTTTTTCATCTGAACCATCAACCCTTACATTAATATCCCAGTTTTTAAATTTCCTCTTTAGAAAAACAAATTGTTATGCATATCATAGCTGCTTCTATGTGTTCTAGTCTGGTTCTATTTTTTTCATCCCCATCAACAACATCATCATCAATATTGAGGAACACTTTTAAATCTTGCCATCCAAGACAACTATTGTTTTTATGGGTGTAGATTACTTTTTAGGCTTTATCTTGATGAGTCTGTTTCCCTTTGACGGTTTCTACACACAGTGAGCTGTTTAATTGGTATAATGGAACATTGCTCACTGAAAAGAGCTTCCTAAGAGGAAGTGAATGTCTTATGAAACTGGTGAGAGGCTTTGGGGCCACAGCTCAGTTTCACGAAGGCAGATGAACAGTCACTGTGTGGGTCCTTTGCCACGAAGGCAGCCCTCTGTGTCAATGCTCCAAAGGGCATTACAGTCAGCAAAACACTTCAGCCTTAGTCTTGAAATATGCACACTGGAGACACAGAAGCCCAGACTAAGGAAGCAGTCTTGGCCATAAATCAACTGGCTCCCCAGGACAGGATCCTTCATCATGTTACTGCACACTCACCACAGGTTCCAGGCTGTTGAGAAACTGAGATTCTAAAAATACATGTGGCAGGAATGAACTGAAAATAAACAAACATAAATATAAACATTGTACATGCAATGGTTTAAAATAGGAGAAAGTGGGGTGACTCACTCCCCTGAGTTCTTAGAAGAGGAAATTTTCCCTGTTGTAGGGCATTTGGGACATATGTATACTAACAATTATTCTTCGTTTACTTGAAATTTAAATTCAGGCATCTTATATTTTTATAAACTAAATCTGGCAACCCTACCCTCTTTTACCAAAATTTAATTTGGCCTCAAGTGTATATGCACACCCATATATGCACTGACATTTATTGGGAGAAAAGAATAGCCCATCTTTCTAAAATCAATGTCATTATCACTTTTAATGATAATGATAGTTTCTGAATCATAACATCACTAACCTAATTTTCTCATGTTTTCTGTCATCACACATCCACCTCCACTTTTAACAACCCTTGTTCTTTTATGTTGCTTTCTTTTGAAGAGCAGAAACTGTTAAACTGCCTTTCTCGTTTCTTTGTTTAAAATATTATTTTCTAGACACTAAGGAATCATCTCTGAATGTGTTAAGCATCCTTCAACAGCTGCCGTAAGTGTGTTAATCAGCTCTCCTATTTCAATAAATATTTATTAAGCACACATGGGCTGTGTCATCCAGGTGTGGATGCTCCCATCTCACCAGAAAAGGAACGGTCTGGGTTGAGGAAATCTGCACCAATTGCCCAGTTAAAAAGAGGCCCTCGGTCCCCTGTATCTTCTGGCATTATTTTGTGTGACAGTCCCTTCTCCCAGCCACCAACCTTGACTCCTCTTCCACAGGGGACTTGCCCGGAACCTCTTTCTCTGCCCCTTTTGCCCAGGTAACCCATCTCGGGCTTCCCTGACCACCTTCCACACCTGCTACACTGTCCACAGCCTCCATACCTTTCATCCCACTGTGTCAATTGATATTTTTATTAGTCTTTAATGCATATCTGCTTCTCCCTCAACACTTTCATCTTGTGGGCAGGACCCCAGGACCTAGCTCAGTGACTACCATAGGTGGGCAAAAAATATTTTGTGATGAAGATATAAAAGAATGAAAGAAATAAAGATCGTTCTCAAGCACCAGGCTTAGAGGGACTCTTGGGGTATAAAGTGCAGTCACCATTTCTGCCCCTCAAAAAGAGCTTTCCTTTCCCATCAAGAGAGTGGATGTGTTCTGCTGAAGGTCATAAATCCTTGTACAAAAAGGGCATTTTAATCTTTGAAATCTTGGTGGTGAATTTGTTATAATTTCCCATTTTCTTCATGTATTGCACACGCAAGAATAAAGTATGTACTTCTCATTGCTCCCATCCCTCAGCTCTAGGAAGATCTTGAATGTAAAGTTTTAAGTTAACACACTTGGAGAAAAGAAGATAAAGGAGGAAATGGAAGTAAGGAAAGTTTAAAAAAAAACACGTACACATAGTTTAAAATCTCACCTTTCTACCCTACCTTACCTGAATATTTTATTTTCACTAAGCTATCTTAGGAACCGAAGGCTAGAAAAGGACTATTTCGAGGTGTGTGAATGGCCTCGTGATTTCACGCTCTGCAGCAACAGACAATTCGGCGGTAAGCACTCTGTGTTCATTAGCTAAGCAGGACCTTCTAAAGAATCTGAATTGGAAACAGAACTTAAATTTCAAATAATCAGTATAACATGGTCAATCTGTTCCCCTTCGAGAAACCACTGACCCCGAAGGACAAAGGAGGGGCTTATGCTGGTAAACAACGCTGTGAGTTCAGCCTGTTTTGTATGTGAGACTGAGGCTGATAGACAAGAGCTGTCTGGAAAAAATCCAGCCATAAAGGCCTCTAATTTTCAAACTGGCTGGAGACTTTCCAGACAGGCCTCAAATCTTTAAAAACTTGGGTTTTAAATATTATATTAGGAATTTTTAAAAGAATCTATTTTTAAGGTTCATTCATTTAAGGTTTATTACTGATAAAAGGTGATAAAATTAGTTATTTTTGTTCTTAAATTTATCATTTAAACATGAGCACCCTAGATTTTGTAAATAATACTGGCCGTTAAACTCCTGTGTATCTTTCAAGAGCCGCAAAGATTCTTTAACCAAATACATCATGGACTTGACTTGGACATACACTCTATGGATAAGTTACACAGAGCCTTGTATGAATAAATATTGGAAGCAAATAATACAAGTAGAATACATTCAACATAAAAAAGACATTCATTCACACAGCATCTCAAATGACAAATTCATTCAGAACATTTTAATCAGTTAAACGTTCCCTGGCATTTGTACATGTGAATGATCCATAAGGAACTGAATGACTAATCCATTAAACTTCCTTGTAACTCTTCTCAATCTTTCTTGAAACCAAAAACAGAAGTAATTTAAATAAATCAAGTGTGTAAAATCTACTGTATCCACAAAAGGCTAGCTACTGAGAGAACATTTCTAGAAATAGGCCCAGCTTCTAGACTTGCTTTTAAAAATGCTACATATATTATACTGAAGCCTTAAATAAGACTTAAAGCTTAACTTATTTATAGAAATATAGCAGTAAAATGACATTTTAATTTCAATTTTAATTACCCTGTTAGTTTAATAACTTATTAGAACAAGACATTCTCATCCTCTGCATGCACTGACTAATATTAATCACTTCATTTTCAGAAAAGCATCACACATATAAATTAAGTCACAGACTAGGTCAAGTTATTTTTAATGAATTCTCTAATGATCTAATTTTATGATCTTCAGTTGGGTGCCTGTGGTATAAAGAGGTCTTGAGGAAACCTGAACTCATCAGAAACCCAACCTTTTTCCACCATAGCACTTCATCTCCAGTTCAGAAGTGCTACAGAAATATTTGTATTATAAAGTCTGTATAAAGAATACAAAGTAGAAATTCATTTGCATAGGCCATATATTCTTCTACAAATCACCTAGATAATGACAGAATGGGCATTAGCTAAAAATATTAAGCATAAGTTGGGCAAAGAAAATACCCCAGGGGAAATTATCTGTAGTACAAGAAGGTGGAAGAGATAAAATAGTCCTTCTATCTTTAGTAGAGAGTCTAAAAGCTAAAAGCAAGAGTATAAGTTTTGTCTATTACTTCCCACATTACAACTAAACCCACTAAACCAATAAAGGATTTCAGGAAGTAAATCAAGATGTGGCAGTTTCAAAAATGGTTTCCATGCCTGGGTCCCACAAGGAGCTTCTCTACTATCCATTTTGCCCATTAACTGCAGAACTGTTCAGACTGCTTCTCCCTGCCCCACATCATAGATTCCTTCCTTAATGAACACTAGTTGATCCAGCATAGACTAAGTTAGCACAAAATGACAAGTCCTATCTTTCATTTTTAAGCT
This sequence comes from Lyroderma lyra, assembly GCA_004026885.1. Lineage (NCBI taxonomy): Eukaryota > Metazoa > Chordata > Mammalia > Chiroptera > Megadermatidae > Lyroderma > Lyroderma lyra. Next base: position 12,342 of record PVJL010013544.1, read on the forward strand.
ATAAAGATCCACAAAAACATTAGTAAGTCTTAGTAGAGGTCTATCTAATTAAGATACCTACTGTAAAAAAAAAAATCTCATGTTCTTAGTTCAAAATAATGATTGTTAAAATTTTCTTATAACTTTCTTGTAATTCTGTGTAATTCCTCTAGCATCCATCAACCCCTGACTCTAGAAGGCTAGCTGGTACAAGCACCTGCTCCCTAAGCTGATTAGCTTAGGAATGGTATATCGTTCAGACAGAAGGATGGAAATCCTAACAATTGATTGCAAAGACTAGCTCCCCTTAAGTAAAGACGATAACCGAATGTTTACAAAGTACATGGCAGGGGAACAACCAATGAGAACAGACGACCAAACAGTCAGAATGGGTCCTGGCTCACAGCAGAATGTATTATAACTCCTGCTAAACACAGGTCCTCAGAGGAAGGACTACCTCTCAGGATACCAGCATATCTTATAGGAAAAAGTAAGCCCAAGCAGTAGAACACTCGAGATCTCACAGCCTGGCCCCTGGGCATTTTTATGACCCTTCTAAATCTACACAATTCAACAGTCTAATTCACGTGCATAGAATCTTTACAGTAACAAACCCTTTCCTAAAAGTTATGTTTGTGGAAATTAGGCTCTGTTGCATGTGATCTAAGAACATAACTAAAAATAGAAAGTCAACAAAAGAGGAAAACATACCCATCTTTCATATGATTCAAACCGTATTTTTGTAAAAAAACAGAATTTAACAGAATTGTACAGATGTTAAAATACATTCTATTTGTGAAAGTTTAAATTGGTATGATCACTTTGAAAAATTATTTGTCAATATCTATTAAAATCAAACACACTTGTATGGGCATGATATCACCCAGCAATGTCACTTCAAGACATACAGGGTCCAGCACAAATAATGCCCCTTTTTTATGAGGTGGTAATCTATACCAAATCCTTTATTACAAACTCATGTAATTCTGTAACATAACAATATCACACTCAAGCACACTGTATGACATTTTAGGGTATTACTTCTGCTGGACCCTGTATAAACAAGAATGCATATACATGTTCTCAAAAGACATGTGTAAGAATAATCATAACAGCACTATTCATAAAGCCAAAAATGAGAAACAACTTATGTCCATCACTTAAAAAATGAATACATAAATCATGGCATATTCATACTACAGAACACCTTAAAGCCATGTAAATGAACAAACTTCACTGACATGGAACAAAATGGATCAACCTCTCAAACACGCTGGAAGCTAGGAAAGCCAGAAACAAAACAGAACACTCTGAATGATTCCAATTATAAAAACTTCCAAAGTAGGAAAAAAATATAATCTATGGTATAAGAAGTCAGAATAATTATCATCATGCTCAGGGAGCACCTGGAAAAGGGTGTCACAGGGCTTCTGGGATATTCTAATTTATGATGTGGGTTCCAGTTGTATGGGTGGATACACTTACATTGTGAAAACTGATGGAGTTATACACTAGTGATGTGTACACTTTTTTGTATGTATAATATAATAGAAAGCTTATATTAAAATAATTAAATATTTTTTTAATGCCTCATTGTTTACAGTGCCCTTTCCCTTCCATTGTCTGCGTAGAGGACAGGTTGTGCAATATTATCCCCGACTTACAGATGCAGTAGGAAGAGAATAAACTTCACATACTCTACATAGATTATGGCATTTTATCCTGTAAACAACCTCGTAAGGAGGCTTTATTCCTTTTTGAGTTGGTTATACAGCCAGTAAACTGAAAACCCAGGATTCAAACCATATCTTTCAGCTTTCAAACCCCAAATTTTTACTAATAAAGTTTGTGGGGTCTGAAGTAAATTTAAGGCTCTGAAAAGTTAATTGGCTAAATTAATAATTGGCTTAACTAGCTAAATTATCATGAACCTGTATTTCTCTCAGTTCTTTGGTCTGGAGAGAATAAAATAGACTCAGCCTCATGTGTCACCCATCACGCCTGTCGAGTCTAATCTCAATTACCCTTGTGGTGAGTGTTCGAGGATTCTCCTGGAGTTAATTTGATGTGAGGATGCATACAGCACTTCACTTCTGCTTTTACATTTGTATAACAGTGTCTGGTATATAGTAAGCTATTAATAAATAATTTATTATGATTATTCATATTATAACATGATAAATATCCATACATCAACTGTAGGCTCCAAGAGAGTAGAAAGCATGTATATTTTTTTACCACTATATACAGATTATGTTCCTAGCTCAGTGCCCAGCGTATAATAGAACATCAATAAATATTCTCAATGAATGACCAATAGAACACTCAGACCTCATAAATAGGGGCCTAAAAGAAAATGTGAATGGTTCTTTTTAATAAAAGTCTCCAAAATAAAAACTGAAAGTAAGTACAGTGACAGCTGGTTATTCCTCCCACTGCTGGTCCCAAGGTAATTCACCATAATTTGTTGGTTCCTTTCCCACCACATCTTTGTAAAATCTTCTTCAATTACCCCATCGAGCATGTTATTTGTTTGATAAAGGTTGTCAGAGGGTGAATGATAGAAGTAAAGGAGTAGTATACTTTGGATTGGGGGAATGAGCAGATCTTAATTGTGGACGGTTGGGGCGTAGGGGTAGGTTCATTTTAAGTCACTGGACAAGCTGTCTGTGGAGGTGCTATGCAGCCAACTTCTCTGTCAGGCTTAAATCAAGAGGAGATAAAAAGCTTTTTTTGATGCAGTGTCATTCACACTCCTGAATTTCTATGTTATCGCAGAAACAAGTGGTCATAATGACAGGAGGAAGTGGTTTAAGTGGGCAATAAATACATTGTTATGTAACAAGCTAGAGGTCAAGAAAAGACAAAAGGTGGTTTTACAAATGTGGTGTGTTGGGTATCTATGAAAGCATGACTGTGTACTCCCTGACTGCTCCCCATCACATGCATACAACACAGACTCAGCATCCATGACTACAAATTCTCCATCATCCTAAGATACATGTTTGTTGAAAAAAGTAAATTGGATGTCTGGCACTTCCCAGCTGTTATTTCCTATCCCAACCTTCCCACTGTACAATTTAATACCTACACATCTCTCTCTCTCTCTCTCTCACACACACACACACACACACACACACATACACACACACACACACTCATATAATATGTGCACACCTTACTCAATTCTTCTAAAGGAAAATCCCATAGAAAACTGAATAAACAAGCATTTTTTTCTCCATTGCCATCAGTTTTCATTTCCTGTGTCCCTCAGAATCTCTCTCCACCACTTCCACCCAAATTAGGGCATCGCACCCTCAGACTTTCTCTTCCTTTAGTCTTATCAATGTCTGAGCTCAGCAACTCACTCACCATAAAGTCTTTAGTTGAAAAGAATAAAACCCATAAGATATATTTTAACATAAGCCTGTCCTTAATCTAAAGTATTACTAAACCCATCATAATTATGAAATTAATGAAATCTGCCTTCAGTGCACTTTTGTGGGGGCAAAGGGACCATTCTTGTAGCTCCTGATATTTCACTGTATAGGGCGCAACCTTGTCAGACTAATGCAAGACCTTCTTTCTTCTGTTTTTCTCTCTCTGATGGCTCTACTCCAAGTGTTCATGAAATGGAAGATGAAGGTCAGGAATGGCATACTACCTCAAACTTAGACTGCACCAGATTCAATCTCAACTAGTTAAATTCCAGAAATCAGACAGCCCCTTCACACACAGAACTAAAGAGATTCCAGTCCCTGGCCTACCAGAGTTGGCTATCTAAACAGACATCAGCATGTGCAAGGCCACAGAAAGGCCTCTCTTGGGTGTGAATCAGGAAGATCACCCAATGCTGAGAACCTTCTCCATTAACAAAGAACCATTTCTAGTACATATTGTTTAGAACAGAAGGTGTGCAGTATGTGAAATGATACAGCTGTCTTGCAGATTAAGAAGAGAAAGTCATCACTTACCATTTCTGATAATCAGAGGCTGACCTCAGCAGACCACAAGAAACCACTCAGCTGCCACTTGAGCTTCAACACCAAGACCAGGAAAGAGAGAAAGTAGGAGTGTCCTGGCACAGAGTGGGTACTTGACATTCAGTGAGCCAAAAAATTGCACCAAGTATCGCACTACCTGATTTCAAACTATACTACAAAACTGTAGCAATCAAAACAGTATAATAGCACGGACACAAAAAAAGTAAAATAAAACCAAAACAAACACATAGATAAATGGAACAGAACAGAGAGCCCATAAAAATCCACACTTATATGGTCAATTAATTTATTAGATTAATTGGAGGCAAGAATATACAATGGGGAAAAGGCAGTCTTTACAATAAAAGGTGTTGGGAAATCTGGACAATTATATGTAAAACAATGAAACTGGACCACTTTCTTGCACCAGATATAAATAAACTCAAAATGAAATAAAGATTTAAATGTAAGACCAGAAACTATAAAACTCCTAGAACAGTCTTATAAATATTTTTTGGCTATGTATCCCCAGGCAAGGGCAACAAAAACAAAAATAAAAAATTTGGGATTTTATCAAACTAATAAACTTTCTCACAGCAAAGGAAACAATAAACAAAACCAAAAGGTAATACACTGAATGGGAAATGACATTTGCAAATGATATATCCAATAAGGAGTTAATGTTCAAAATATATAAAGAACTCATACAACTCAACATAAAAAAAAAATCCAATAAAAAAACAGGCAGAGAACCTAAATAGACATTGTTCCAAAGAAAATATATATATGGCCAACAGATACATGAAAAGATGCTCAGCATTACTGATTATCAGAGAATTGCAAATCAAAACTACAATGAGATATCACCTCACACCTGTCAGAATGGCCATCATCAATAAATAAGAAAACACCAGCTTTGGTGAGGATGTAGAGAAAAGGGAACCCTCATGTGCCATTGATGGGATTACAAATTGGTGCAGCATCTATGGAAAACAGAATGAAGATTCCTCAAAAAATTAAAAATAAGACTATACTATGACCCAGCAATTCCACTTCTGGGTATCTACTCAAAGAAGACAAAAACACTAATTTGAGAAGATATGTGTACTCCTGTGTTCATTTCAATGTCCTTTACAATAGCCAAGATATAGAAGCATCCTAAGTGTCTACTGATAGATGAATGGATAAAGATGTGGAGATACATACATACATGCATGCACATGTAATGAAATATTACTCAGCCATAAAAAAGAATGAAATCTTGCCATTTATGACAGTGTGGATGTAACTACAGGGTAGAATGATCTAAATCAAATAAGTCAGAGAAGGACAAATACTGTATGAGTTCACTTATATGTGGAATCTAAAAAACAAAACAAATGAACAAAACAAAATGGAAACAGACTCATAGATATAGAGAATAAACTGATGGCTGCCAGAGGGAAAGGGGATGGGAGGAAGGGTGCAAAAGATGTAGGGGAATAAGAGATAGAAACTTCTGGTTATAAAATAAGTCCTGGGGATGTAATGTAGGGCATAGAGAATATAGGCAATAATATTGTAAAAACTTCAAAAGGTGACAGATGGTTACTAGACTTATCACGGTGATCACTTCATTAGGTATACAAATGCTAAATAACTATGTTGTACACCTGAAACTAATACAATATTGTTTAACTATATTTAAATTTTTAAAAACCCCACTAAAGTTATATACAGTGTTTCCCTCAGATAATAGAACAAAGCACAGTCTCTCTCTCTCTCTCTCCCCCCGATCCTCAACAACCTCCCCCATGCAAAACTTTCAAAACACTAGAATCTGGTGTGCTCAGAGTCTCCTCCAGTGTTATAATGGGGCCCAAACAGCATTAATGCGATCTTAAAGGCAAGCAATGTCCTCCCTTCCCCCTTGTAATTTGGGTTACTTTACTAGTAAATTAGAAGAGTTAGAAAAACAGGATGTATTACAGCCTGCATTCTGATAACTACTGATTTGTTCAACTGATTATTTCTCTTTGAGAGAACTGTTATTCTTTTTCACTATATTATGTAAGCTTGAAAATAGCATGCTCACCAGAGATTCTGCAAAGTAAAGTTGCTCTGTACACTGCTGATCTTCACAGGCAAAATTTTTGTAATTAATAGACTTTAGTTTTCAGAGCAGTTTTAGATTTACAGAAAAGGTGTGCAGAAAGTACAAAGTTCCCATATATTCCCTACACCACCTCAACAGTTTCCCCAATCATTAACAGCTTGCATTAGCATAATACATTTACTAATATAAATACATTCCTATTAGCTAAAGTCCACAGTTTACATCAGGGTTCACTCTTTGTATCTTTAGTTCTATAGATTTTGGCAAATATGTAATGTCATATATCCACCATTACAGTACCATACAGAATAGTTTTACTGCCCTAAAAATGCCCTGTGCTCTACGTATCCATCGCTGGTTCTCAAAATGGGTCCATTCTTAGGACAGCCACAAGAGAGAACAGAAAAGGTTTTATCTAAAATGGGTATCTGGGATCTACTCAAAGAAGACAAAACACTAATTTGAGAAGATATGTGTACTCCTGTGTTCATTTCAATGTCCTTTACAATAGCCAAGATATAGAAGCATCCTAAGTGTCTACTGATAGATGAATGGATAAAGATGTGGAGATACATACATACATGCATGCATGCACATGTAATGAAATATTACTCAGCCATAAAAAAGAATGAAATCTTGCCATTTATGACAGTGTGGATGTAACTACAGGGTAGAATGATCTAAATCAAATAAGTCAGAGAAGGACAAATACTGTATGAGTTCACTTATATGTGGAATCTAAAAAACAAAACAAATGAACAAAACAAAATGGAAACAGACTCATAGATATAGAGAATAAACTGATGGTTGCCAGAGGGAAAGGGGATGGGAGGAAGGGTGCAAAAGATGTAGGGGAATAAGAGGTAGAAAAGATGAAACTACATCAATAAAATAAAGAAGTCTGAAGTTATGTGAAAACAAAATGACAACACTTCTGCACCAGAAAAAACAAAATTTAATATTTGTAACTTATTAAAGTCATACACATGTTTCACACAGGTTCAGAATTCCACTAAACCCATTTAAAAAGGAAACTTATGGGGCAAGTATTAGAAGGCTTTGGAAAAAATGACAGCTTAATATATTGTTTTTGAATGCAGATACATTACTTTTTTCACCACTGGGACTCTGGCCAGATAAGGAGACCAATTTCTAGAACATATCTGCTTTGGTGATCATATGCATGAAAAAAAAATGGCTTAAAGCTCATTCTAAAATAAATTCACAATTAGAACAAATTTAAATGTCTAAACAAATAAAATGTAAAATTACTTATTCCAAGGAAGATACTCTATTGAACATACCAGGAATAGAACAAGAATATTTTTAGTATGAACTTTATCTTTAATTAAACACACAGTACCAAATTTGAAATATTTTTATTTACCTAATTTAGATTTTAGCTTTTTAAATCAAAATAATACCTGGGTAAATTTCATGGAAATCATTGACCCATGTTTCTACATCAGAAAAGCTTCCAAACAAAGTGTGTCATATCTTCAAATATAAAGTAATTCCAAATATAAAGTGACCTCACTCATTTCCCATTGAGATAACTTGGAAAACATGTTTACATGAACCCAAATATTTAAACTTTTAAAGATATGGTTGCAAATGATGTTTGTAATAGGGAGTTAAATAGAACTAATTCTGCTGAAGTCCCTAGACTACAGCTGGTACGTTCCAGAATGAGGTACGAGATCATTGTGCAACACCTGCAGGGTCGTGGCTTTTACCCCTTTCTCCTCACCCATATTGAAAGTAGAAGGGTAGGTATTTAGAATGTAAAGGAAAATATGTGAAGAAAGCTACTGGTGAGCTGTGAGCTTCATCCTCCCAAGAGAGAGGGGCCCAGGAGGACTTCCCCCACACTTCAGGCCGGGGGTGAGGAGGTTCAACAGAATTACTTAGAGGAGTATGTGTTTCCTGGATGCTGCGGAAATGGTAACCGACACACACCTGAGAACTCCAAGGGCGACAGGCTGGCTGAAGCAAGGGCAGCAAGGAGGACCTGTAGTCTGAGAAGTAACTGCACTCCAATGATGGGCAGAAGGTCTAGTTCACCAACACGGATTTAACCTCCACCTGTTACCAGCCTGCTCTGTGCTCTGGAGGCTGACCTCTGTGACCTGTATCAACCAGGCTTCCAGCTACCATTGGCCAATGGGAAGTACCAATAGACCAGACTCTCCATGCCTGCCCAAACTTTAGGTCATCAAACAGCCTTCCCAAAGGCACATCTTCCCATCTGTCCAAACTGTTAGGGAAACATTTTCAGAACCTATCCTCGCTGGCAATTTTATTACAAGCCATGAGTTCCCAGTCATATTAGATTAGAAAGTTGTTTTCCTTTTGTCCTGAGCATATAGTTGTGATACCCATAACATAAATACCTACCCTACTAAGTTAAAAGTCACTTTTAAAGTTATAGTTAGCACCTATAATTGCAAACTCATATCTCCAAGAATAATAACAGAAACTGTATTAAATTTCTTTGCCTCTTGTTTTACCTACCATGTCAGCACACCTCTATGAGCAAATAAAAATAGCACTGATTGAGGTCATTTTAGTCTAATGTGTCTTCCCCAAATAGTGCTTTGCTGTTCAAAATAAGGTAATTGAGTGGGTGCCCTGTAACATGAGAGACTTTATAAGGATTCCAATATAAGGTATTCTCATAGGCATATACAGAGACTGAAAATAAAATAACATTCCAGACTCAATGCTATTTTAGTAAAGCAGAATTCTCCAACTATAGTGTTACTGGTAGGCACTCCTCTGTACTTCAGTTCTTCATGTGGAACGTTGGTCTCTGCACATCCTATGTTATGTCTTGGAGAGTCTCCAAGTGGCCTGCAAGGGAAAGTCTGTGGAGTTATTTCTATTTAGAAAGGTTTGGATTCTCTCCTGAGAAAACTGTGTTCTAAATTGCAACTATTAACAAAGGCATTTTATAAGCTCCACCGAGAGTTATCCATTCCCAAACACTTTTAAATGTAATCATAATCTTGCCAATGAGCTCCCTTGGCCAACTATAGAAACCATATCTGTAAAATGAAAATTCTCTACTCTAAGAGTCAAGGCCTGTCACAATTCGGTACCCTCCAACCTGTCCAGCAATCTCTTCCACTCGGCCAGGAAGTTCATGTACTTCTATCACATTTATCTCCTTACAGCTAACTGTCAGTGGGTCTTTGTTCTGCTACTAGCCCTCTCTAAAGAAACTTCAACCAATTCTTTGGTGTTTCAAATCCTACTCATCCTTCAAGGTCTAGTTCAAATCATTAGTCCTCATCCCTCAGAAAGTCTTTCTCCAGATCAAGCCAGGAAAAGTAGTGTCTCTTCCCCTAAACTGCCAAAATATTAATTCACATTGGGTTATTTGTATATATCTTTTAAAACCTATATTAACTCCCCAACTCCTAAAGATCACAAGCAACCCAAAGGGAGGAACTTCCCCACTCCTCAGCATGGTACCCTACACATAACAATCTGTCAGAAATAATTATTGAAGAAAAAATAACAAGAATAGCAATCATAACTATCTGGAAATATACTCATCTAAAATTCTGTCTTATGCATTTTAACCCTACCAGACCGCTGTACTGATTTTTCGGTAATTTCCGAATCTGCCGCTATACCCCTGTACCTAATTTTCTAAATGAAAGGTAGACCAATTTTCTACAATGTCTCCAAGTTCCATCTTATTCTAACCACTTGTCTGCGTATAACTAACATTCTTCTATATCATGTTGGTTTTTTTTTCTTTAATGCTCAGGAGCCCAGGTATAGGGGACAGTTAAGTTCAGGGCCTCGGGTCTGGTAAGGTTAAAGGTTCATTCAAAATAAGAATGCCAAGTATTCATTGTATAACAGTTATTTTTTGGAAGTCCCTTAGTTAGTTGTTTCATTCAATAGGATATAATTTATCCTCTTGGGTTTGAAACTATGTAATCCATCCTAGAAATTACACTTCAGTAAAAACAAGTGATAAACACTGTGATTCACTCAGCCCATTCGTATTCCTGACACCCTTTCTCATCACTGGGTAGGTGCCCCCATCTTTAAACCACCTATGCTCACTCAGCCTCTGCATATTCCTCCTGGGACACTGCACCAGTCTCCTCGTGCCTACATGTCTCTCCCAGTCTCTTGGTATACTCATAGTTATCCACAGTTGCCTCTTTCCCTCTATTTCTCTTTAACATACACTATTGCCTAGCATAAGGTCTTCCACAAAGGACATATTTATCACATGTGATGCTTCCATTACACACAAGGGAAAAACATACTTCTGCTTCTAAAACTGAAACTCAGTCTCTGTGCTGAAATTCATTCAAAAATGCACCTTCCAACCAACTTCTCCAATATAAAAAAATAAATGTTGTTCTTTCAATTTGCATGACCATGTTTTCTGAAATGAAACCTACACAACATGGTCTGATGCCTAGCCAATAATGAAATATTTGAAATCTGGCTTATAAATATAAAATATATAGCAGGCTCTCACTGAAACATTACCAATTTATTAAAAAGTGTGCCTCATTTTTTAACTAATTATTATTCCCCAGCTATTCCATTATTCTTCCATAATAAAGAATAATATTATGAGATAATAGAAATAGAAATACACACACACACACACACACACGCACACACTGGCTCTACCCCTGGTTCCTGGCACAGATCTCCTAAAACCCTTGTAAATTCCTAAGTGACAAGAGCATCTTTTGTTCTAATGAGGCAACTCTGGGTGGGCTCCTGGATGGCTCCTGGTCACCAGAAACACCAACTCATAATTAGAAGGCTGGAATTTTCAGCCCTACACTTCATCCTCCAGAGAGGGAAAGGAGTTGAAAACAGAATTGATCATGCCTATGTGAGGAAGCTGCCATAAAATCCCAACAATATGGGGTTTGAAGAGCTTCCCAGTGGATAAACACATCCCCGCTGGGAGGGTAACACCCTGATTCCATGGGGACAGAAGCTGCTGTGCTATATATCTCTTCATCTAACTGTTCATCTTTATTCTTTATCATATCCACTAATACACTGGTAAGTGCAAGTACATGTGTCCTTGGGCTCTGTGAGCTGCTCTAGCAAATTAATCAAACCGGAGGAGGGGATCGCAGAACCTCCAATCTATAGCCAGTAGGTCAGAAGCAGGAAGTGATAACCTGCCTTTGCAACTGGTGGTAGAGAGAGGGTGGGGCAATCTTGTAGAACTGAGCCCTTAACCTGTGGGATCTGATGCTAATTCCAGGTAGATAGCGTCAGAATTGAGTTAAATGCTGGGGCACCCAGGTGGTGTTGAAGAGAATTGCTTGGTGTGGGAAAAAATCTCCACACATTTGGTGACCAGAAGTGAAATGTTTTATATGAGTAGTAAAGGAGACACTCAGGGAAGAAACACACAGTAGGAAAGAACTGGGTATTTCCCCACACAGGAAAGAAAAAAGCTGAGTTTTTTCCTTTATAAATGTAAACCTGGTACCAGAACCCAGTAAAGGGCTCTGTCTCAGGAAAACAAGTTATAAACTTGGTGCTGCCAAATTACCTTACTACTTTGAATTTCATTTCCTCATTCACAAAGTGAATATTCTACTCTGGACTGAAGCTCACAAACTCAAATGCCTACAGGAACCAGTAGGTGTTATAAACGCTTGGAGAGGCGCTTGGCTAGGAGGGCAATAGGGCGTGACGGAGACTGGAAAGTAAGTACCTACTCCAAAGGAGACACTGTTAAGCGTTTAGATCCAGCCTGTTGCCACAGAGGAAAGCAGGCCTGGGTGGCCAGGTCTTCTGACTTGTCTAAAGAAGCTGGTTTCGATTCCCGGTCAGGGAGCTACCCACATACCAATAAAGCCAAAAAAAAAAAAAAAGAAGAAGAAGAAGCTGGAAATCAGGACTTATTTGTGATATAAATGACAATTAATTCCACGTATTTTTAAAATAGAACTATGAATAGGTCCATACTGTATAGACTAAGCCAAGATGAGACCTATAGCCAACAGTTTGCAACCTCAGGCTAAGGTGACCTTTCTTTCTAATAAAAAATTCTCTGGTAGCTTATTTTATAAACTAATGAGTTTGTATATTTTATCCATTTTTCATAAACGTGGTAAAGAGAGAACAAAATGACATGGTAGAAAAAACACAGGATACAAAGTCAGAAGACATATTCACATCACTATTTACCTTTTAGAACTGTATGACTTAACTTCTTAGAAGCCGAAAAAGGGGGAGAATTATGAATACAACCTTTCTAACTTGCAGGGTGATGGTAATATTTGAATGAAATTGTGTAAATGGAAGCACTCTGTAAACTTGAAAGCACTAAACAGCTTTCAGGAATGATTACGGTATTGTCTAACTACCCCCCAAAGATCAATTTAGGGGGGAAACAACCGACTTTGAGATTAGCTGGGTATCACTTACTATGAAAAATGTGAGAGAAACTGCTCAGCACTTCCAGTAGAGGCTGACAACTGTTCTGATGTTAAATGAATCAAAATTATTAAATTAAGTAGAATGTGATTTCAAACCTTCTGGTAATTTGTAGCACACACATAGCATTATCTGCCACCTGAAGTGTCCATTTTAATAACAAGGTAAAATACACTCAATTGAGGGTCTCTAGGTAAGCTACTTGGTGGCAATCTTGGAACTTGAGACTTAGAATGATACACAAGGACCTGCTGAGAACGACTGAATCCACACTATGTAATGAGAGCACTGAACAATTTCCATGACTGTAGATTGATAAAGGACACCACGTGATGAGATCTAATATGAGTCTTTAATTCCTCCCTACTCTGAAACTGAACCACAAGCAGAGTTTCAGTCCTGTCCAAACCCCCTTCTGTGAATCTCAGATGTTTTATTTCCAACTGTTCCAGGAGACCTCACCACTAAGCACAGATACTCCTTCGACTTTTCTGGTTAACCCTGGGAATACCTAAGTAATACTTTAGTCTGCTCCCATGGTGTCTCACTTAAAGTGAACCTTCACATTTGTGCAAACTATGACACTTCATAATATCAATTAAGCTCTCCTCTAACAACAGTTTAGAACAGGAGTTGCAAACTCCTTCTGGAAAAGGTCACAGTAAATATTGCAGGCTTTATGAGCCGTGGGGTCTCTGCCACAACAACATTGCTGTGGTAGTACGAAACCAGCCATAGACTATACATAAATGAATGAGCATGGCTGTGCTACAATAAAACCATATTTACCAAATAAGGCAGAAGGCCATAGGTGGCCAACCCCTGGCTTAGACTATTTATTCACTTCAAACAGTTAGCTTACAATCAATATCAGGTAATAATAAACTTTTGAAAAAGTATTATTTTTATAGAAAAGGATGCCAAGTAAAACTAACAAAACACTGCAAGATGCTCTACATAATGGCTTTCACTTTCTTCTCAAAGCAAACTTGTGACGTGGTTATTTTGTTCCTCGTTTTACATGTGAGGAAATTGAGATAGAGCAAGCTTCAGCAACTGGCTCACAGTTATGGAGCTAGTAAATGACAGAGCCAAGACTCCAGCCTAGGCTTCGCAGATCCTACCTGGCCATCTCACCAAACCCTCCGCTGTCCATGTGGTATTCTCGGGAATTCCTAAATGCTTCCAAAAATTCCTGAGCTAATCTGAGATATTTCAATTTCATTAAAGAATATTCTGATGAAAGTGTTTTGTTTTGTTTTTAATGTAGCTGAAATGAATCATGCTGAAATCCAAAAGGAAGAATAAGACTAAATTCCATTCACTATCCTTTTATTTTCACTTGGACTTATAAATTTTTATTTACAAACTTTTGTAGAAGAAGCCAATGAAGTATTAACAGGCCCATTTCTCATGCAGTAGACTTTTCTAGAAAAAACTAAACTCTTCTGGCATTTTCACAGGGCCTTCTCATTCCCTTGCAAATAAACAATGCCACTAGAAACATGTTCTGCCTTTTCTTGGGCTTAAATTTTAAATATAAATCTGTTTTGCAAATCGAACAGAGTCAATATTATGGACCACCCAGGAGATAACCATTTAAAGGAAAGAAAACTATTATTAAAAAACCCAAATTATTTAGCAGGAAGAAATCATGAAAATGATACTCTTTCTATTGAGGGTCTGGTAAACCACATTTAAATGGGGTTTTCTTAATATTGAAAATGTTTTCTAAAATGTATCTTTAACTTCCTTGGAAATCAGAGCCAGTCACTGTTGAAGGTTTTGTATTAATAACACATCTAAACATTATTATTTTAGGTGCTAAGAAAAAATAGTTTCCAATGTTTTAATGATAACCAAATTTTCTAACTATAAATTACCATAAGGGATAAATGTAAAATTAATAAAGTAATTCAAATGAGTTTCTTTGTCTTCCAATCAGTAATATGCCTTGAGTTAATAAAACATAAGAAGTTAAACATGTTGAAACAAACCATTAAAACATGTTTAGATTTTCAAGAAATTGGAAGGTACCCATTTTCCACAGATCCGCCCAATCACTATACTAATAAAAACAAACCTAAAAAGTTATTCAGCAAAGCAATATTTGCACTTTGATAACCAACTGGATGAAGCTAAATATAAATACAACTGGTGGTTGTGTTCCAGTTATGCTTCCCTTGAAGGGATATGGAAGATGCAACTGAAAAAGTAAAATAAAAAAAACTGGGAAGCACAGTAAAGCTTTTTAATGAGAGGAGCTGAAGTTTAATGCTATGTCATAATGAAAATATTACATTTTAGTCATCATTCTGTAATCCTTTGTGCATGTTGTACATCCACATATTACTTTAAAAAGAAAATACATAGACTTGGAGTATAAGCTGACAAAGGCTCTGGATCCAACCTGCAAATAGCCAAAATTCTATTTTCAGAGAATAATGGTAATTCTAACTGCATTTCTACAGGCTTCATACCAGGCTTTGATCCCTTTGGAATAGTGTCCTTTTATCTTCTTTCTATCATCAGTGCCTAGCACAGGATCTGGCAATAATATAGTAAAAACAACAGCTAACATTAATTCCATCCTTTCCATATATTAGGTTCTGTGCCAATAAGTCTTTTAGAGAAAAATGCTTATTTAAGCCTTAAAACAACATGATATTACTGAGTGCTAAGTATATTTAAATAAATGAACAAATATATATTAACCTATATATGTGTAATCATACTTTAAATGAAATAAGGAGTTTGCTCTTGCAAGAACTCCTCAATAAGCCCATTTATAAGCCCAAGAGACACTTTACAATGCAAATAACCACTCTCCTAACTCCTCACTTGAACAGAGGTACAATATTTTATAAAGGATTAACTAAAATCTATTCTATGAAAATGATTAACTTGCGAGCCAATTTTTTTAATATTTCTTATTTAAAATTAAGCAGTCCTTGAATAGATAGAAAAGGCCCATATATACGCTCCTTACTGTAAGAGACCCTATTCAGATTGAAAGACACACACAGACTGAAAATAAAGGGATAGAAAAAGGTATTTCATAGAAATGGAAATGAAAAACAAAGCTGGGTAGCAATACTTACATCAGACAAAAGTGACTTTAAAATAAAGGTTATAACGAGAAACAAATACCAATTCCCCTTCTGGGTATTTATCTGAAGAAACCCAAAACACTAATTCGAAAAGACATATATACCCTATGTTCATTGCAGCATTATTACAATAGCCAAGATATGGAAGCGACCTAAATTTCCATCAATAGACAAATGGATAAAGATGTGGTACATACATATATGTATACTGGAATATTACTCAGCAATAAAAAAGGATAAAATCTTTACAGTTGTGACAACATGGATGAACCTAGAGGGCATTATGCTAAATTAAGTAAGTCAGACAAAGACAAATACCATATAATTTTATTTATATGTGTATTCTAAAAAAATAAAATAAATTAACAAAGAAAAAAGAAACAAATTCATACATACAGAGAACATTTCAATAGTTGCCATATGGTAGGAGGTTTGAGGGGATAGATGAAAAAGGAGAAGGGATTAAGATGTGCAAATTGCCAGTTATAAAAACAGTCACAGGGATATAAAGTACAGCATAGGGAATATAGTAAAAAATATTGTAATAACTGTGGGGGAGATCACTTCACAAGTTACATAAATGTCTAATTACTATTTTGTACACCTGAAACTAATACTATTATATGTCAACAGTAACTGAAAAATAAAAAAATTAAATAATAATAAAATTAAGCAGTGCTTTAGCTTAGAAAAAGATCATAACTTGAAAGTTAGATAAGTAAAACTATTAACGGAAATATACTGATATTTAAAAGACTGAATCAAAAAGTTGCTGAGGTTCTTTTCTTAAGAGAAGCCAGTTGACTTGTAGCTATAGGATGGAAGCAAGTTCATTCAAGGCTCCAACCCTGGCTTATAGTATCCCAGGCAAGTCATTCAACTAATACCTTAAAATCAGTTACTCTCTCAACAGCTCAGGCTACCTCATATTTATATTCCAAAAGGAATCAAAACAGTGGTAGGGCCCACTTAAAATATGAAGTTTATATATGTATGAGTCCCATAATTGATTATTATCCACAATAGTCAGTCATTTTCAAACTTTTAAGGTTCATAAAATTCTAGAAACAGAATTTGGATTAAACTGAAGGAAATGGCAAGAGTTGGCCAAGTACCATATAAAACAGACAGAAAGAAATGACAAAATAGAGAAGTTTAAATTCTTAGTACAGGGAAGTTTTTATTATTTTTATTATTATCATGGTAAGAACAGTTAACACACAATCAACACTCTTATGTTCACAGTGGCCAAAACATGGAAACAACCAAAGTGCCCTGCGACAGATGACTGGATAAAGAAGCTGTGGTACATATACACCATGGAATATTACTCAGCTATAAGAAAAGATGAAATATTGCCATTTGCAACAAAATGGATGGACCTGGAGATCATCATGCTTAGTGAAATAAGCCAGACAGAAAAAAACAAAGAACTGTATGACCTCACTCATATGTGGAATATAAAACTGAAAGCAAAGAAAAAAGAAATGAACAAACAAATAACCCATGGACACAATCAATTTAATGTTTACTTGGGGACGAGTGGGTTAAGGAGGGGAGAAAGGGGAGGGGGTGGGAGAGGAGGGGGGAGCTAAATATAAGGTGATGGAAAGAGAAGTCACATTAGGTGGTGAACTTATTATACATCAAGTTGACAATGCACTGTAGAATTGTATGCCTGAAACCTATGTAATCCTTGCTAACAGATGTCACCCCAATAAGTCTAACAATAAAAATGAATTTAAAAAAAATAAAATAAAATAAAATAAATAAAAATGAATTTAAAAAATTAATAAATAAATAAATAAATAAATTTTTAAGTGCATAATACATTATTTGAACTACAAGCACAATGTTGTACAACAGATCTCTAGAACTTACTCATCTTATATAACTACACCCATTTATACCCATTGAAAAGCAACTCCCCATTTCTCCCTCCCTCTAGGCCCTGACAACCACCATTCAACTCTCTGCTTCTAAGAGTTCATTTTGGATGCCTCAAAGAAGTAGAATTATACATATAATTTTAAGTAGTGTTTGTCCTATGACTAGCTTTTTTCACTTAGCAAAATGTCTTCTTGGTCATCCACTTTGTCATCTATGGTAGGACTTCATTCTTTTTAATGTTGAACAACCCATTGTATGTACACCACATTTTCTTTATTCATTCATCCATTGATAGATATTCAGTTTGTGTCCATGGGGAGATTCAATGACATTTAAAAGCAGAGCTTTCTCTACTGTCCTTCAGCAAATTCCCAATTGTTCTCTGAGATTATGAACTTAAATTTGGAAAGTGTTTGGGCAACAATGGAAGTGGAAATAATGTAAAAATTGAAAGCCAAAAGATATAAAGATCTTTTAAATCTTCATTGTCTTCTTTATTTTGTTAGTTTTAGACTTCTATGTATGTCACAGACTGAAGGTTTGTGTTTCCCCAAAATTCCTGTTAAAGACCTAACTCCGTTGTGGCTAAATTTGGAGATGGGGACTCAAAGGACGTAATTAACATTGAACGAGGTCATAAAAGTGGGGCCCTTATCCCAGAGGAATCAGGTCCTTATAAGAAAAGACACCAGAGAGCTCACAGGTTTGCTCTCTCTGTGCGTACATCAAGTAAAGAACACATGAGCGCACAGAGAGAAGGCAGCCACCTGTAACCCAAAAAGACAGCTCTCACCAGACAGACACCAATCCTGCTGGCACCTTGATCTTGCACTTCCAGTCTTCAGAACTGTAAGAAAATTAATTTGTATTGTTTAAGTCACCCAGTCTATGGTATTTGGTTATGGCAACTCAAGCTGACTAATACCATATATGTGCAAAGTTAACCTACTGGCCAAAGTACATCACTTTTAATAAAAACTCAGAAATTAATTTCTTCATTAATTTGATAAGCCAAATAGAATAAACACAGCTTTCACTTTCCCATGGTTAAATACAAACTGCCCATATAAATTAAGCCATTGCTCCCTAAGGCAAAAGAATATAATTAAATTTAAATTTTACAACTATATTATAAAGCCACCTTTCTAAATAAAAATGATCAAAATCCATAGATAAGATTTCAAATGCAAAGTTCTAGGCACACACGTGTATGCCGACAAATGCTACCCAGAATCTCATCATTTCACAGCTGCAACTTTGGAAAGACCCTTGGCCTTTCCTCATTTGCACACTAAGGCAACTAGGTTAGAAGATCCCTTCTCACCGTAGTATTACACTAATTTTCATCATGCGCCTCGTTTGAGAAATCTTTCTACGTGGATTTTCTTTAATGATTACTATAAATGCATTCATTTTGGAAATTGGAGGCTCCTTTTAGAACAGAGAGACATTTCAGCCCTCAATGAACTTCGTCTTTCCCTTTAGCTGTCACAGTCTCACCAAAAGCTCCATCTGAGAACAAGCAGAGAAATAAAAGGTAGAATTCCAACTGCTAATCTTCACGGTTGCCCTAAATGGTTGACGCAGAGTAAAAGCTATGTGTCAATATGATTTATCTGCAAAACACCTATATAGAGGAGAGAAAATGAATAAAAAAGAAATGGTTTATAATTGCTCTTTCTTGAGAACTTTCACATTAAGAATTTAGTCTGAGCAGGTGATCAGGCAAAAGCAAGGCTACCACTATAATTTTTTTTTTTTGGTTGTTTTTTTTTTTTTTAATTCATTTTTATTGTTAGACTTATTGGGGTGACATCTGTTAGCAAGGATTACATAGGTTTCAGGCATACAATTCTACAGTGCATTGTCAACTTGATGTATAATAAGTTCACCACCTAATGTGACTTCTCTTTCCATCACCTTATATTTAGCTTCCCCCCCTCCTCTCCCACCCCCTCCCCT
>PVJL010013545.1:0-31804 GCA_004026885.1 Lyroderma lyra
TTCCCTCTCTTCCTCTTTCTGAGCTGTTTCCATGTTCTGGTCTTCAATATCACTAATTCTTTCCTCCATCTGGTTGGTCCTGTTTCCTATGGCAGTTATTTCATTTCTCACTTCTTTTATGGTATTATTTATTTCTCGTATTGCCGTCTCAATCTTTCTTATGTTTTGAATTTCTTTGTTAAATTGTTCTTTTTGTTCACAGAGTTCCTTTTTTATGTCGTTTATATCCTTTTTTATGTTATTTATCTCAGCTATGGTGTTCTGCCAATAGGTTTTCATTTCTCTCACAACCTTTAGAATGGCTGCTTTAAATTCTCCGTCACTTAAATTCGACCCTTCCAGATGTAACAAGCTGTCTTCTGGGTTAATTTCATGTTCTTTCTGAGGAGTTTTTGTTTTTAAGGAATTCATCCTGTCCGCTGGGATCTTCCTCTTTGACATGAGGGCTTTATGTTCACTGCCCAGATTATTGCTTTTGTGTTGTCTTGCTGTAGGGCAGACACTAGGTGGCGCTGGAGGTCAAGTTTTGGCCGAGAAGGGGCTGTTTGTTTCTTGTTTCTGATCTCCTACTGCGTTTAGAGGCTATGCGCATACATCCTGGGGAGAGGTCAACAAAAGGCTTTCTCGGCTCTGCCTTCTGCCCTTTGCTGGGTGAATGCTAGCAAATCAAATCAGTCTTTCTTCCCAGCCCTGATTCAGTACCTGGCTGTCTAAAGGCTCACATTGCTTTCGGAACTCTGGTGTGCATGAGGAAGTACCCGCTCCATAAGTCCAAAGCTGTGGGCCTGGCCTGAGACAGCAGGGTCGCCTTTGCAGCAGGCTGGGAACAGGAACTGCAGCCCTGTGTTGGTCTCTAGGGGGCTTAGATCTGGGGTGTTATCTTTGCAGTTCAGAGTCCTCGCCCAGCCCTTCTACCACTCAAAAGTTCCAGAGGCTGGCTCCCAAACTCCTTCCATCCCCAGCTCCCCAGTCTCTCTCCCCTCCCCCAAACTGCGCAGCTCCGAATAGTCAGCAGGGATCGCGTCTCGATCCCGCGTGGTCTGTCTCTGCTCCCTTCCCTCTCCCCGACTCGCCCTCTTCTCGCCAGCCTTCAGGTGTTTACTTGCGATTTGTGGATTTCTCAACAGCCGGTTTGTCACTCAGGGTCCTCTTTCTTGGCTCCTGGATGGCCGTTCAATTGTGTTTTCAGGGAGAGGCTTTAGGAACCTCCTCTCCAGTCGCCATCTTGTCTTCTCTTCTATCCATGTTTAATTTTGTTTATTTGTCTTTTCTCTTTTTCCCTTGGTAAACCTAGCCAGGGGTTTTCCAATTTTATTAATTTTTTTCAAAGAACAAGCTCTTTGTTGAATTAATTTTCCAATTGTTTTTCTGTTCATTATTTCATTTAGTTCTGCTCTAATTTTTATTATTTCCTTCTTTCTGCTGACTTTGGGGTGTTTTTTTTTTTTTTGGTTCTTCTTTTTGTAGTTCTTTAAGATGTGATGTTAGAATGTTTACTTGTGAGTTCTTTTTTATTAAGATACGACTGTAGTGATATACATTTTTCTCTTATTACTGTCTTCACTGCATCCCAATGTCCACAATGTCGAAGCATTGTGTTTTCATCATCATTACTTGTGATCACTTTTGTGATCAGAGGATACACTTGGTAAGATTTCAATCTTTTAAAATTTGATTAGGCTAGTTTTGTGACCCAGTATATGATTTATCCTTGAGAATGTTCCTTGTGCACTAGAAAATGTATGGTCTTGTGTTGTAGGATAAGATGTTCTTTAAATGTCAATTATATCCAATTGCTGCAATGTATCATTTAAAGCTGATATTACCTTATTTATTTTCTTTTTGGATGATCTGTCTATGGTCGTCAAGGAGGTATTTATGTCCCCTACTATAATTGTGTTTTGTCAGTTTCTTTTTTTAGTTCTGTTAGTAGTTGCTTTATAAATTTGATGCTTCCTGTTAGGGGGCATATATATTAATGTATCATGTCTTCTTGTTGTATTTTCCACTTTACCATTAAAATGTCCATCTTGTCTCTTATTACATTTTTTATTCTGAAGTTTGTTTTATCAGATATAAGTATGGCTACTCTGCTTTTTTCTGGATGCCCTTTGCTTGGAGTATTGTTTTCCACCCCCCTTTTTTCCTTTTTTCTTTTTTTAAATTTACTGGGGTGACATTGATTAGCAAAAATCACATAGGTCCCAGGTGTACAATTCCACATCTTCTATGTGTTGTATTATGTGTTCATCACCCAGAATCTGTTCTTGTTCCATCACCATATATTTGTGTCCTTGTCCCTTTTCCCCAACCCTTCCCCCTTACCATCAGGTAACTACTAAATTATTGACTGTGTCCATGAGATTTCTTTCTTTGTTGCTTTCGATGTTAACAATCAAACTAAATTTCTCCATTTCTTTCCCTTGTTTTACCCACTCTCCCCTCCTTCCTCCCATCTTAAAGATGTCCCTTTAACAATCTTTGTAGTGTTTGGTGGTGATGTATTTTTTTACCTTTTTCTGATCTGAGAAACTCTTTATCTGTCATCCAATTTTGAATGCTAGCCTTCCTGGATACATTATTCTTGGTTGTAGATCCCTGGTTTTCATCATGTTGAATATTTTCTGCCAATCCCTTTTAGCCTGTAAAATTTCTGCTGAGAAATCAGCTGAGAATCGAATGGTTGTCCCTTTATAAGTTACTCCTTGCATTTCTCTTGTTGTTTTTATAATTTTCTCTTTTTCTTTAACTTTTGCCATTATAATTATGATGTGTCTCAGTGTGTTCTTGTTTGGAATCATCTTGTTTGGGATTCTCTGTGCATCCTGGATTTGTATGTCTATTTCCTTCACCAGGTTAGGACAATTTTCAGTGATTAGTTCTTCAAATAATTTCTTGATTCCTTGCTTTTCCTCTGTCCCTTTTGGCACACCTATTATTCTGATGCTCTTCTGCTTAAAAGTGTCCCAGAGGAATCTCAAACCATCCTCGTTTTTTTGGATTCTCATATCTATCTGTTCTAAATGTGTGTTTTCT
Organism: Lyroderma lyra; assembly: GCA_004026885.1. Classification (NCBI taxonomy): domain Eukaryota; kingdom Metazoa; phylum Chordata; class Mammalia; order Chiroptera; family Megadermatidae; genus Lyroderma; species Lyroderma lyra. The sequence continues at coordinate 3,037 of PVJL010013545.1, forward strand.
GCTGGCTTTTCTTGCACTTCACTGCTTTGTGCTTCTATTTTATCTAGTTTGGTGACTTTTATTTCATTCTTCCTTTCAGTTAATGTAATCATTCTCTGGTCCTTTATAATGGTTTGTAAGTCTTCTTTCATGTTTGCTATCTCCCTGTTGAAATTATCTTTCCATTTCTTAAGCATTTTTATAATCATAGCTTTGAGCTCGGTTTCTCATGGGTCATCTGTCCCCATCACTTTAATTCTCTGGTTTCTCATTTTTTGCAATCTCTCTGTACCCTCCCAGCTATAATTTATTTGCTGATACTGGGTGGAAATATGTTTGTGGGAGAGGGGTGTTTGTGGCTTTGTTTTCTTCCTGTGGCTCTGGGTGTCATGCAGGGAATTTAGGAATAGTTGTACCTTTCTGTTTGGGGTTTGCTCCACTTGCAGATTCTGCCCTGGGCTTTGAGGTCAGCTGTCCTGTATGCTGGACTTTTGAACTGTTCTGATTGTGAGCTGAGAAATGGGCATGAAGCCCCCTCTCTCCTTCTCCTTCTCAGCCAGAGTGTTCGTGCTATGGCTTCTCACTGCCCAGCCGCTCTCCCTTCTCTGGGAACTGGAGTAAAGTCTGGCAGCTACAGTTTGTGGACCGGTCTGCACCTCCTGGGACCAAAGTGTGATATTTCACACTCCACCTGTTAGCCTCCTTTGTTTAGTCCCATGGACCGAGTGAGCCGCAGAGCACTCTCCACGCCGCCTTCTTCCTCTTCACTTCCCCAGTGGTAGAGTTCCAATTGATGACTCACACTGCAGCTGCGTCTTTGAGTGGCAGCCCCATCTTCACTCTTCCCTTTTATGTCTCCTTTGTTTAACCTTCTGCCTACCTGCAGTTACCTTAATACGATGTGTGGATTTCTTAGTTGTGATTGTGCAATGTGTAGAGGGTGCTTGTTTGAAGTGTAGGTGTTTTATTAGTTGTGATCTCCAGAGGAGTTTTTCAGACTGCCATTTTGTTGCATTGCCTGTTTTCCACCCTTATACTTTGAGTCTATTTGTCCTTGTGCCTGAGGTGTGTCTCTTGGAGGCAGCATAAGGTTAGATTTTGTTTTTTAATCCAGTCTGCTACTCTGTTCTTTTTTATTGGTGAGTTGAGTTCATTTATATTTAGGGTGATTATTGATTATCAGACCTTTAAATGTTTGCCAATATGATATGCGAAGAGTGTATGTCATCTTTGTATTAATTTTATTTTCTCTTTAACAATGAAGTTGAGAAGCTTTTCATATGTTTATTTACTATTTAGATTTCTTCTTTTTAAAAATGACTACTTCAGTATTTTGTTCATTTTTATATTGAGCTCTCTTCCTCTCCTCATTTATACATAGGTATTCTTTATATGAACGTGAGACTTTATCTATGAATGTCTTGAAAATATCTTCACCTACTCTGTGACTTGTCTTGATGGAATCTTATAATGAATAAAAATTTTTAATTTTAATGTAGCCAAATGTATTAACCTCTTGCTTTCTGGTTACTGACTTTTGTGTCTTGTTTATGAAAATTTTGCTTGGCCTCATGTTATGAGTATCCAAGCAAGAATTTTTTCAGAAATAGATGACATGTGTTCTAATAATTTCTTAAAATTAGCCTGCACAAGGTTTGAAACTTTAAAATGTTGATAGAAATTAGAATAGCATGCTTTTCTCATTTGATCTCTGAATGTTTTTTTATGTGTTTTCAATAAAAAAAGACATTCTCCTATATTATAGTCTAAAACCTTCAAAATTTTGTCTATACTTAGTTTTCCTATCTATTAGATTGCTTATCTAAGGTTTGAGATAGGAATCCAGGTTGCTAGTCTCTTTGAAGGTGTTAAGTCTCCTCATATGAGCAGTGATCTTTTATTATCTCCCCCTCTTTCTAATCAAGGACCTCAACTGAGCACTCTCTGGCATTCCTTTCTCCTGAATTTTAATTAAAATCAGCATAATTTCCATCCTCTCTTTCTCCTGCTCACTTGGAATGGAGATTTCTCTGCCTCACTGTAATATCTCTCATGTATAATACCTTCAAAAACTCTGATCTCACTCTTCTATCCAATGACTTTGATTTTTCTCTTGTTATATTCATCTTTGAATTCCTGATGCTTAGCACTTACAACAAATGTCTATTAAAATACAATTAAATCTACTCCACACATAGCACATGTTCTAGCTAGTGGCAGGAATATCATAAGTACTTAGTATAAGTGTTTGTTTGTTGAATGAGTGAATGACAATTTCTGTACTTATTATCTATACTGTTCATTTTGGTATCTAACATACCAAAGTAAAGTAAATTGTGCCATAGTAAAGCTACTATGATTTATATAACTCATGTAATCATGAATCTAGTGCTTGTAGAAGTAAAGCAAGAAGTTAGTGACAGCCATATATAACAGAAAAATATTTCAAAGAGACAATGAACAAGATAGTGAACATGGGCATGATTGTATAATCTGGATCATAAATATAAAATGTGCTTAATAAGAGAGAGAGTGAGAGCTGTGGGACAGTGTTAATAGGAAAGGGCTCCAGGAGGAGATAAACTTCAGCTGGATTTTGAAGGATGGTTAGGCTTAGGTAATCCCAAGCAGGAGAAAGAGCCAATGCAGGGATGGGCTTGGGCTTGGAGTCTGGTGGGACATTTGGGTTGGTGGTTACTGCCACTGCAATCTGATCTTGTGGACTGACACACAGGATCTGAGTGGTTGGCATGTATCCTGAGGGTTAGTTGTGAGGCATGAATGTGAGAAGAGGTCCTGATATCATTAACCAGTATAGCATGGTGGTTAAGTGCACGGACTCTAGAATCCAACCTAGGCTCAAACCCTGGGTCCACTGATTACTAGTGTGTGTGTCCACAGGCAAGTTATGAGTATATGCACAGAATTATGTTCTTCCCAAATCCACATGTTAAAGCCCTAACCCCTAATCTGTAGATGTTTGGACATGGGGCCTTTGGGAGGTAATTAGATTAGATAAGGTCATGGAGGTGGGGCACTCATGATGCAAATAGTGCCCTTATAAGAAGAGATGTCACAATTCTTGTACCTTGTCCCTGCCATGTGAGGACATGGTGAAAAGGCAGCCATCTGGAGAGCAGGAAGAGAGTTCTTACTAAAACCCAACCATGTTGGCAACCTGTTCTTGAAATTTCAGCCTCCAGAACTGAGAAATGAATTGCTGTCGTTTAAGGCATCCAGTCTGTAGTATTTTGTTATGGCAGCCTGTTACCATGAAATGGCAATTTTCCTCAGTTCTTGTCTCTCAAAGGAAAAAATTCAGTCATGAGACAGTTTGTGAAAATATAGAATAGTTAAAAGTTTATTAGTAAAAGAAAGTACACTCTGAGACATGGAGCAGGCTGACCCAAGAGAAGAAAGCATCACCACCCCCTTACATTGTTTGGGGTTTTTGTACCTATAGGTGGAAGTTTCTCCCTCTTTCCCTCTTTTGTGATACATTTGAAAGAAGCAATGCTACATAACAGCATAGTTCTGGGAAGAAGGATTTAGGATTGTACAGGTGGGTCTATTTCCCCTTTGTCTTGCATTTCTCTGATGGTCTTATCTTTCCCATTTGAGGATAGCTGATAATGGGCCAGGGCTGATTCCTTATTCTGCATTTCTTTCCTGAGGACTTTGTCTCTTTATTTTAGGGGCCCCCAAGAGGCCAGTTCCTTCCTTTGCATTCCTTTCCTCCTTACTTTAGGGACATCTGTTAATGGGCCTCCAACAGGTAAGTTTCTTTCTTAGAATTCTTTTTAATTTAGAGGTAGCTGATAATGGACTGGAGCAATTTCTCCTTTCCTGCTCATATCTACCTTCTTGCTTACTCTGTTATTCCCACCTTCCTGCCTACTCTGTCAAGCTCAACTTAATTAAGATGCTTATCTTCTTAAAGCCATGGTTTCTTCACCCATAAAAAGATGAATATAATATTTACTTCTTAGGGCTTATATGAGAAGTAAATGCAAGCAAAAAGCAAACGAGCAAACAAAAGTTAAAATGGTTCTGACATACAGTAAAGTCAACAAATCTCCTACAGACAGCAAAATGGAATTACACTTAGGGACTGAAAATGGGAAAAAGGCAAATACCCAGTCATCATTGCTACTGCAGAGAGCCCTTTTTAGCATCATAGATTCTGCAAAGGAGACCAGATTTGTTTCCATGGTCTCCATGACATGGGGTGGAATCAACAGTCTTTATTTCAGAGCCATCACTAATAACCCACCCTGAGTGTCATAGGACAGCTAAAAAATAATGGATAATACAGGGTCATCCATGAAGGTGCTGGTTAAAACCCCAAAGATGGTGTCCAAGTCCTTTATTTTAGATCTTTTGGCTAGAGTCTGAAGAAACTCAGCCAAACACAAAATTTTAATTAAAAATAAAACTTAAGCTCAGTCATGGCTCTCATTGCTATTGCATTTCATTGTCATCAGATATAGCTGCCTTTGGACTGTTAGAAGCATTGGACAGCTTCCTAGATTGGGCAAAATTGGGGTAGCTTCTTTGATGCTCTAAATCTGTGAGCTGGATTCTACAGTTGAGGCCATCCCTCCAATGTCCTGTTGCTCTTGAAATCTTTGGACCCAGACTTAATGGCCTTGGTCCTCCTTAGGAGAAGTGGATTCTTCAGTAAAACAAGAGTGTATGTATGTCACATAAAGACATATACAACACTATCCATAGAAACTTTATTTATGTATAAATTTTTAAAATTTATTTTTATTGTTAGACTTATAGGGGTGACATCTATTAGCAAGGATTACATAGATTTCAGGCATACAATTCTACAGTGCATCGTCAAGTTGTTGTATAATAAATTCACCACCTAGTGTGAGTTCTCTTTCCATCACCATATATTTAGCTTCCCATCCCTCCTCTCCCACCCCTTTTCCCCTCCCCTCCCCACTCGTCCCCAAATAAACATCAGACTATTGATTGCATCCATGGGTTATTTGTTTGTTTGATCATTTCTTTTTTCTTTGTTGCTTTCAGTTATATATTCTGCATATGAGTGAAGTCATACAGTTTTTGTTTTTTTTTTTTTTCTGTCTGGCTTATTTCACTAAGCATGCTGATCTCCAGGTCCATCCATTTTGTTGCAAATGGCAATATTTCATTTTTTCTTAGAGCTGAGTAATATTCCATTGTGTATATGTACCACAGCTTCTTTATCCAGTCATCTGTCACAGGGCACTTTGGTTGTTTCCATGTTTTGGTCACTGTGAACAGCACTGTGATGAAATTGGGGTACATAAGTCTTTGCAGACAGAGGTTTTCAAGGTTTTTGGGTAGATCCCTAGAAGGGGGATTGCTGGGTCATATGGTAACTCCATTCCCAATTTTCTGAGGAAACTCCACACCGTCTTCCACAGTAGTTGCACCAATTTGCATTCCCACCAGCAGTGTGCAAGAGTTCCTTTTTTTCCACATCTTCTCCAGCACTTGTTATTCCTTGTCTTGTTGATAATAGTCATTCTAACAGGTATGAAGTGGTATCTCATTATGGTTTTGATTTGCATTTTCCTGATAGCTATTGAGGATGAGCATTTTTTCATATATCTGCTGGCCGTTTGTATTTCTTTGTGGGAGAAGTGTCTGTTTAGTTGATCTTCCCACTTTTTAATTGGGTCGTTTGTTTTTTTGTTAAGTGGTATCAGTTCTTTATATATTTTAGATATTAGACCTTTACCAGATGCATTATTTGGAAATATTTTCTTCCATTCAGTTGTCTGTGTCTTTGCTTTGTTGATGGTATCTTTGGCTGTGCAGAAGCTTTTTAGTTTGATATAGTCCATTCATTTATTTTTGCTTTTACTTCCCTTGCCTTTGAGGTCAGGTTCATGAAGTCTTCCTTGAGTCCTAGGTCTATAAGTTTAGTACCGATGTGTTCTTCTATACAGTTTATTGTTGCAGGTCTTATATGAAGGTCTCTAATTTTGAGTTAATTTTTGTGTATGGAGAGAGTACACAGCTCAGGTTCATTCATTTGCTTGTGTTTTTCCAGTTTTCCCAGCACCACCTACTAAAGAGGCTGTCTTTTTCCCATTGTATGTTTTTTGCTCCTTTATTGAAAATTATTTTTCCATAAATTTGTGGATTTATTTCTGGGTTTTCAGTTCTGTTCCATTGGTCTATCTTTCTGTTTTTCTGCCAATACCAAGCTGTTTTGACTATTGATGCTTTGTAATATAAATAGAAGTCAGGGCGTGTAATGCCACCAGCCTTATTCTTTTTATGTAGTGTTGCTTTGGCAATTTGAAGTCTTGTATGGTTCCATACAAATCTGATAACTCTTATCTATTTCGTGAAAGTATGATTGTGGGATATTGATGGGTATTGCATTAAATCTGTAGATCGCTTTGGGCAGAATGACCATTTTAATATTGTTAAATCTTCCTATCCATAAACACGGGATGTTTTTCCACCTCTTAAAATCTATTCCAATTTCTTTCAAAAATGTCTTATAGTTTTCCATGTATAAGTCTGTCACATTCTTTGTTAAGTTAATTCCCAGGTATTTCATTCTTTTTGTTGTGATAGCAAAGGGAATTGACTCTCATTTCTTTTTCTGTGGATTTGTTGTTTGTATATAGGAATGCTGTTGATTTTTTTACATTGATTTTGTATCCTGTGACTTTACTATATTCAGTTATTGTTTCTAACAGTTTCCTGGTGGAATCTTTAATATTTTTTATATAAAGGATCATGTCATCTGCAAATAGTGACAATTTGATCTCTTCTTTCCCAGTTTGGATACATTTTATTCCTTTCTCTTGCCAGATTGCTGTGGCTAGAACTTCCAGTACTATATTAAATAGCAGTGGTGACAGGGGGCATCCCTGCCTTGTTCCTGATTTTAGGGGAATAGGTTTCAGCTTTTCCCCATTCAGTATGATGTTAGCTGAGGGTTTGCCATATATGACCTTTATTATGTTGAGATACTTTCCTTCTATACCTATTTTATTTAGTGTTTTGATCATAAATGGATGTTGTATCTCGTCAAAAGCTTTTTCTGCATCCATTGAAATGACCATATGGCCTTTATCTTTTATTTTGTTTATGTGGTGTATCACATTGATTGATTTTTGTATGTTGAACCATCCTTGCGCTCCTGGGATGAATCCCACTTGATCTTGATGTATGATCTTTTTGATGCATTGTTGTATTCTGTTTGCTAATATTTTGTTTAGAATTTTTGCATCTGTGTTCATCAGAGATATTGGTCTATAGTTTTCTATCTTTGTGTTGTCTTTGCCAGGTTTTGGTATTAGAGTAATATTGGCCTCATAGAATGAGTTAGGAATTATTGGTTCCTCTTCAATTTTTTGGAAGAGTCTGAGAGGGTAGGTGTTAATTCTTCTTTGAATGCTTGGTAGAACTCGTTGGTGAAACCATCTAGTCCAGGGCTTTTGCCCTTAGGGAGATTATGGATAGTCAGTTTAATCTCTTTGCTATCAATTGGTCTGTTTAGATTGTCCAGTTCTTCTTTGTTCAGTCTAGGTAGGCTATAAGTTTTTAGAAACTTGTCCATTTCTTCTAGGTTGTTAAATTTCGTGGCATAAAGTCCTTCATAATATTTTCTTACAATCCTTTGTATTTCTGTGGTATCAGTGGTAATTTCTCCCCTTTCCTTTCTAATTTTGGATATTTGTGTCCTTTCCGTTCATTCTTTGATTAGTCTAAGCCAGAGGATTGTCAATTTTGTTGACTTTCTCAAAGAACCAGCTCTTTGTTATATTAATTTTTTCTATCATCCTTCTGTTCTCCAATTAGTTTAGCTCTGCTTTAATTTTTATTATTTCTTTCCTTGTGGTGACTTTGGGTTTTGTCTGCTCTTCTTTTTCGGGTTCTTTAAGATGGAATGTTAAGATGTTTACTTGTGATTTTTCTTGTTTCTTAAGATAGGCCTGTAGTGATATAAATTACCCTCTTATGACCACTTTTGCTGTATACCAATAATTCTGATACGTTGTGTTTTCATTGTAATTAATTTCTATATATTTTTTAATCTCATCTTTTATTTGTTCTTTTATCCAGTCCTTTTTTAATAAGCCGTTGTTTAATCTCCATGTATATGTTGTTTTTTTTCTGCTTTTCTTTTACAGTTGATCTCCAATTTCAAAGCTTTGTGGTCTGAGAATACACTTGGTATGATTTCGATCTTCTTGAATTTGTTTAGGCTAGTTTTGTGTCCCAGCATGTGGTCTATGCTTGAGAATGTTCCATGTGCACTAGAAAAGAAGGAATAGTCTCTTTTTGCTGAATGAAGTGTCCTGTAAATGTCAATTATGTCCAATTGCTGTAATGTATCATTTAGAGCTGATGTTTCCTTATTTATTTTCTGTTTGGATGATCTGTCCAAGGCTGTTAGCGCGGTGTTTACATCTCCCACAGTGATTGTGTATTCATCAGTTTCTTCTTTCAAATCTGTTGGTAGTTTCTTTGTATATTTTGGTGCATCTGGTGGGGAGCATATATATTAATTAGTGTGAAATCTTCTTGTTGCTGTATTGTGCCTTTTATCATTATGTAATGTCCATTCTTGCCTTTTACTATCTTTTTTAACCTGAAGTTTATTTCATTAGATATCAGTATGGCAACTCCTGCTTTTCTCTGGTTACCATTTGCTTGAAGTGTTGTTTCCCATCCTTTCACTCTGAGTCTGTGTTTGTCCTTATGGCTGAGGTGTGTTTCTTGGAGAGAGCATATGGATGGGTTCTGTTTTTTAATCCAGTCTGCTACTCTGTGTCTTTTTATTGGCAAGTTCAGTCCATTAACATTTAGAGTGATGATTGATATGTGAGGATTTCCTGTGGCCATTACTTATTTCTGTGTTTGTTTTTTAAAATTTTTGTTTCTTTCTTGTTGCCCCAACTTTGTTCCATTTTTCCTGATGTTTTGTTTCAGGTCAAAGAGCCTCCTTCAGTATTTCTTGGAGTGCTGGCCTCGTGCTGGCAAATTCCCTCAGCTTCTGTGTGTCTGAGAAGGTCTTTATTCCATCTTCATATCTGAAAGCTAATTTTGCTGGATAATTTTTTCTTGGCTGGTAGTTCCTCTCTTTTAAATTTTTGAATATTGGATTCCACACCCTCCTGGCTTGCAGAGTTTCTGCTGAGAAATCTGATGCCAGCCTGATGGGTTTTCCTCTAAAGGCTATAGTTCTTTTTTCCGTGGCTGCCTTGAGAATTTCTCTTTGTCTTTAGTTTTGGACATCTTTAGTACCATGTGTCTTGGAGAAGATCTGTTAGGATCCAGGTATGTAGGGGACCTGTTTTCTTCTTGAACTTGGGGTTCCAGATCTTTCCGTAGGTTTGGAAATTTCTCATCCACTATTTGTTTGAGTATGTTCTCTGTAGGATGCTGTACCCCTTCTTCTATTCCTATTATCCTGATGTTGTTTTGTCTCATGGAGTCAGATAGTTCTTGCAGAGTTCTTTCAATCCTTTTGATTCTATATTCCCTCTTATCCTGTTTCTGAGCTGTTTCCATGTTCTGATCTTCGATATCATTAATTCTTTCCTCCATCTGTTGGCCCTGTTTCCTATGGTAGTTATTTCATTTCTCACTTCTTTTATTGTGTTATTTATCTCTTACATTTCCATCTCAATCTTCCTTATGTTTTGAATTTCTTTGTTAAATTGTTCCTTTTGTTCATGGCATTCCTTTTTTATGTCATTCATCTCCTTTTTTATGTTGTTTATCTCAGCCATGGTGTTCTGCCAGTATCTTTTCATTTCTCTCAGAGCCTTTAGAATGGCTACTTTAAATTCTCTGTCAGTTCAGAAACTTCTAGGTCTAAGAAGCTTTGTCTTGATGAATTTCCTGATCTTTCTGAGGAATTTTAATTTTTAAGGAATTCATCTTGTCTCCTAGGTTCTTCCTCTTTGACATGGGGGCATTATGTTCAGTAGTACTGCCCAGAAGCCCAGATTGGTATTTTTGTGGTGTTTTGCTGTAGGGCAGACACGAGGTGGTACTGCGGGGGCAAGTTTTGGGAGAGAGACGGGTTGTTTATTTCTTATTTCTGGTCTCTTGCTACATTTGGAGGTGGTACACATCTATCATTGTCCCTCCACTTCCTGTAGTTAGTTAGTTAGTTGGAAAGGCTGTAGGAAAGGGGAGAGGCCAACAAAAGGCACACTGGGGCAGCTCCACCTTCTGCCCTATGCTGGGGAAGCTGGGTGATGCGGGCCGAGACTGCTCCTGCTGGCTGGGGCGAATGCTATCAAATCCTCCTTTCTTCCTGGGCCTGCTTCTGCGGCCAAAGGTTGGGGCAGAGTCTGCGGGCTCACATTGCTTTTAGGACCCAGGTGCACACGAGCAGGAATGCACACAAGTCTGAAGCTGTGGGTCTGACCTCACGGTAGAAAGGCAGCTGGCTCGACTCCGCAGTGGGTGGGAACAGGGACCGCAGCCCTGTGCAGGAGCCGCGCATGCCGCACTGGCAGCTGGTCTGCCTCTGTAGTGGACCAGAACTGGAGCTGCAGCCCCGCAGAGGAGCCGCGTGGGTTTGTGCTGTGGGTCCCAAGGGAGCCTAGAGCCAAGGTGTCATCTCTACAGTTCAGAGTCCTCGCTCAGCCCTGCTACCACTCAAAAGTTCCAGAGGCTGGCTCCCAAGCTCTGTCCCCAACTCGCCGCTCCAAATTCCATCTCCCTAGCCCAGCTCCCCAATGACTCCCACTGTTGCTAGGGCTTTTCCTCTTGTTGCCTCTTGACCTCTTCCCTCCCACGCACTGCACTGCTCCTGGATGGTCAGCCGTGATCGCGTTCAGTTATTGTTGTGATCAGTCTTTGCTCCCTCCCCTCTCTCCCGCTTGCCCACTTCTCTCCAACCTTCAGGTGTTTACTTGCGATGTGTGGATTTCTCAGCTGCTGTTTTTGTCACTCAGGGTCCTCTTTCTTGGCTGCTGGGTGGCTGTCCAATTGTGTTTTCTGGGAGAAGTTTTAGGGACCTCCTCTCCAGTTGATATCTTGTCTCTGCTCCTTCTTCTAATCCTATTATCCTGATGTTGTTTTGTCTCATGGAGTCAGATAGCCCTTGCAGAGTTCTTTCAATCCTTTTGGTTCTGTATTCCCTCTCTTCCTCTTTCTGAGCTGTTTCCATGTTCTGATCTTCGATATCACTAATTCTTTCCTCCATCTGGTTGGCCCTGTTTCCTATGGCAGTTATTTTGTTTCTCACTTCTTTTATTGTAGTATTTATCTCTCACATTTCCATCTCGATCTTCCTTATGTTTGAATTTCTTTGTTAAATTGTTCCTTTTTTTTCACAGATTTCCTTTTTTATGTTGTTCATCTCAACTATGGTGTCTGCCAGTATGTTTTCATTTCTCTCAGAGCCTTTAGAATAGCTACTTAAAATTTTTTTGTCACTTAGTTCAGAATCTTCTAGGTCTAAGAAGCTGTCTTCTGGATGAATTTCATGTTCTTTCTGAGCAGTTTTAGTTTTTAAGTAATTCATCCTGTCTGCTGGGTTATTCCTCTTTGACATGAGGGTGTTATGTTCAGCAGAGCCCAGGAGCCCTGATTAGTACTTTTTTGGTGTCTTTCTGTAGGGTAGACACTAGGTGGCTCTGAGGGCCAAGTTTTGGGAGGGAGGGGGGTTGTTTATTTCTTATTTATGGTCTCCTGCCCTGTTTGGAGGCAATGCGCATCCATCCAAGGTACTTTTATTTCCTGCAGGTAGTTTGTTGGTTGGGGAGGCTGTAGAAGAGGGATGAGGCCCTCTCCTACAAAAAGCACGCTGGAGCAGCTTCACCTCCTGCCCCATGCTAGGGAAAATGGGTGATGCCGGCTGAGGCTGCTTTTGCTGGTTGGGGCAAATGCTATCAGATCCACCTTTCTTCCTGGGCCTGCTTCAGCAACCAGCCATTGGGGTGAAGTCTGCAGGCTCGAACTGCTTGTAGGCCCCAGGGGTGTGCATGCAGTTGCTCCCATTACAAGTCCAAAGCTGTGGGCCTGACTTCAGGCAGTATTAAGGAGTTGGCTTGCCTCCGCAGTGGGCTGGAAACAGGAACCACGGTCCTGCGTAGGGGCCATGTGCACTTGTGCTGTGGGTTGTGAGGGTGCCAAGAGCTGAGGCGTTGTATCTGGGGACCCATCTTGGTCTGCAGTTGTTCAGAGTCCTCACTTAGCCCTCTTGTTACTCAAAAGCTTCAGTGGCTGGCTCCCATGTTCTGTCCCCAACATGCTGCTCTAAGGCCTGGCTCCCCCATGGTGTTCCACTGTTCTGCCACTTTGCTGACTTTTACTCTTGTTGCCTCTTGGCCATCTCCCTCCCATGCATTTTGCTGCTCCTGGACCGTCAGCAGTGATTGGTTCCTGTTGTGATCTGTCTCTGCTCCCTCCCCTCTCTCCAGCTCGCCCCCTTCTCTCCAACCTTCAGGTGTTTTCTTGTGATGCATGGATTTCTCAGCTGCCATTGTGTCCCTCAGGGTCCTCTTTCTTGGCTCCTGGCCACTGTTCAATTATGTTTTCTGGGAGAGGCTTTAGGGACCTCCTCTCCAGTTGCCATCTTGCCCTCCCTCAGCACCTTAATTTATAATAGCTCCAAACTGGTAATAACCCAAATGTCCATCAATAGATGAATGAATAAACAACACAGTATTTCCACATGATGGAATTTCATTAAACAATAAAAAGGAAGGAAGTACAGATACACATGACTTGGATAAACCTTAAAAACATGTTGAGTGAAAGAAGCCAGATGCAAATGAGTACATACTGTGCAAATCCATTTATGTGACATTCAAGAACAGGCAGAACAAATCAGTGATGAAAGAATACACAATTATGGTTACCTTTCTTGTGGGTGGGAGGGGAGTAGTGGTGAATGGCAAGTTACTTGGAGGATGTTTCTTGGGTAATGAAACCTTCTATACATTGATAATGCTCATATGTGTGTGTATATTTGAAAATTTATCAAATTGTACACTGAAAATGTGTGGCTTTTTGGTATCTAAATTATACCTCAATTAAAAGAGAAAAAGAAAGAACAGGGGTAGGAAGCAGGAAATGAGTCACCAATAAACCCAAGAAAAGCACAAAATGAGGTTAACAGGCAGTGCCATGTAGGTATATCCTCTGCGGTGGGAAGCCAGACAACAAAGGCCACTGACCATGGTCGTGAATGGAGCCTGTGTTCTGGGCCCATTCCCAGGGCACCTGTGTGGTGTTGATGCAAGAGGAAAGCTTGACTTGCTCTTCAGGCAGGGTTCAGCAGTAGTGGACCAGGGGCTTCTAATCCTCCAGAAACAGTTATGGCTCAGCCTCTCTGGGAATATAGATGATTTTGTAAAACTTACATGAGCTTTTGCTAATCCATTCAGCCTCTAAACCTTTTGACTGCTGCTTCAGAAGCATCACAGAGCTAGTTGACAATTTCCAGACTGCATCAGAATGGACATTAATCCCACAGATTTGCTACCAAATAGGAAGAAAAAGGGCCACTTTTGATAAGGTGAAGGGAGAGTAGCTTGAGGTCAAGACATTTGACTGAAAGGCCAGAATGCCTCCCAAAACCACAGCCAAGTTCTGTGCTGGATGCAGTTACTTCTTCTTCTCAGAGGGCTGGCTTTTTGACTTTCTACATTATAGAGGGAGGAAAAATGATTGTGAACACAGCTCTCATTTTTTCTTCCCTACCCCTTACTCCAACCCTCCACATTCCTAGCTCCCACCAACATTGTTGTGTTCCATGCTTGTTCAGCCTACACTGACTAAGCTTCATTTTCAATGACTAGAAGTTGGTTGTCTCCTTTTACTCAGCCCAGTGTTGCCCCTGCTTCTGTTTCTTTCCTCCTGTAGACCCTAACCGTGTGATAGCAAGTTGCATTTCTCTCTCTTCCTCCATATCTCCCTCCTTCTCTCTTATTTTGGGCATCCAACATACAGTTTTTATGCATCTATCATGCAAAGCTCTATTATGGACATGTGTGGACAATTACTCTTAATATAACAGTAGCTAAAAATTATACACATGCAAGTTAGACAAAAATTATTTATGTATAACTATTATCCACCTTTTCTATGAGTACATGAAGGTGATATGAACTATGATTTCTGTACAACTCATGACTCTAAGGAGCTCAAATGGAAACAGAGAAAGCAGGCTGCAGATTTATGACTGGAACAAATGAAACAAAAACTATGATAAATGTGAAATTTTTCTCTTCCAACTTTCATTGTTATCACTCAGTTTCTGAAATTCTTCTGAAACTTTGTGTTGGTTTTGTTTTTAGTTCCTGGGACTTAACTTGAAAATAAATATCAAAATAAGTTCAGATTTTTTTTCAATAGGGTTTTATCTCAGTTAAAAAATATAGCCATCTCAGTGTCTCAGATGAAGGCTGTCTCAAAGTCAAGGCCAAGTCTTGGGAGTCTTGGTCAATTCCCAGTTGGGAAGACAGTACTGTCATGGGTCTGGCTGCTCCCAGGTTCCTGGGTATGTACAAGGGAGAAATTTCTGCTCTTTATTTTATTTTTTCATGGTGAACTAAACCTGTTTTTATTTATTTATTTTTATTTCTCTATTACAGTTGACATTCAGTATTATTTTATATTAGTTTTAGGTGTACAGCATAGTGGTTAGACATGTGTATAATTCATTCAATGATTCCCCCAATAAATCTAATACCCACCTGTTACTATACATAGTTATTACAATATTATTGACTGGATTCCCTATGCTGTACTTTATACCTCCATGACTATTTTGTAACTGTCAATTTGTACTTCTTAATCCCTCACATTTTTTACCCAGCCCCTCAACCCACTTCCCATCTAGCAAACATCAGTTTGTTCTCTGTATCCATGACTCTGTTTTTGTTTTATTTGTTTCTTTATTTTCTTCTTTAGATTCCACGTATAAGTGAAATCATATGGTATTTTTCTTTCTCAGTCTGGCTTATTTCACTTAGCATAATACCTGTTAGGTCCATACTTGTTGTCACAAATGGTAAGATTTTATCCATTTTTATGGCCAAGTAATATTTCATTGTATATATGTAACACCTCTTCTTTATTCAATTGTCCACTGATGGGGATTTGGATTGCTTCCACATCTTGGCTATTGTAAATAACACTGCAATGAACATGGTGTTCTTTGAATTGGTGTTTTGGATTTCTTTGGATAAATACCTAGAAGTGGAATTGCTGGGGCATAAGGTAGTTCTATTTTTAACTTTTTGAGGAAACTCAATGTTTTCTGTAGTGGTTGTACCAATTTGTAATCCCACCAATAATGCACAAGGGTTCCCTTTTCTCAACATCCTTGTCAACACTTGTTGTTTGTTGATTTACCGGTGGTGGTCATTCTCACAGGTGTGAGGTGATGTCTAATTTTGGTTGCAATTTGCATTTCTCTGATGATTAGTGATGTTGAATATCTTTTCATATGCCTATTGGCCATCTGTATATCCTCTTTGGAGAAATGTGTATTCAGGCCCTTTGCCCATTTTTTAATTAGAATTTTTTTATTTTTTATTTTTTTGGTGTTCAGTAGCACGAGTTTTTAAAAAATAAAATTTGGCTATTAACCACTTATCACACATATCATTGGAGAATATCTCCCATTCAGTAGGTTGTCTTTTTGCTTTATTGATGATTTCCTTTGCTATGCAAAAACTTTTTAGTTTAATGTAGTTTCATTTGTTTATTTTTTTTTTCATTTGACACACCTGAGGAGATATATTAGAAAAAATATTACCAAGGGCAATGTCAGAGAGTTTACTACTTATGCTTTCTTCTAGGAGTTTTATGGTTTCAGGTCTTACATTTAAGTTGTTAATCCATTTTGAGTGTATTCTTGTATATTGTGCAAGAAGTGGTCCAGTTTTATTATTTTTTGCATGGATCTGTCCAATTTTCTCAACATTATTTATTGAATAGACTGTGTCTACCCCACTGTATGTATATTCTTGCCTTCTTTGTCATAGATTAAATGGCCATATAGGCATAGGATTATTTCTGGGCTTTCTATTCTGTTCCATTGATTTATGTGCCTGTTCTTATGACAGCACCATGCTTTTTTGATTACAATAGTTTTGTAGTATAGTTTGCTTTCAATAGTATGATATCTCCAACTTTGTTCTTTTGTTTTCAAGATTGCCATGGCTATCATGGTCACATATAAATTTAAAGATTATTTATTCTAGTTCTGTGAAAAATATCACTAGTGTTTTGATAGGAATTGCATTGAATTTATAGATTGCTTTGGGTAGTATGAACATTTTAACAATGTTAATTCTCCCTATCCATGAGCATGGTATATACTTCCTTTTATTTGTGTCTTCTTCAGTTTCTTTCTTCAATGTCATAATTACTTGAGTGCTGGTCTTTTACCTCCTTGGTTAAATTTATTCCTAGGTATTTTTTAATGGAGTTGTAAATGGGGAAATCCCTGCTCTTTAAATATGGCTGCATTTTTTTCTCATAATAAAAGCAATACACATGGATGACTTCTTTTTTCTTCTTGGTCCATGTTAATATTTTCAATTTTTCTGTAACAAACACATAGTTAATCTTATTATTGAAATATTTTTACAAGTTCCCAAATAATATTGGTTAAGTACAGAAAAGTAGAAAAGATTTTTAAAGGAAGCCAAAGCCTCATTATCTAAATCTAATCACTGTTAATATTTTGGTATCTTCTAGTCTTATTTGCATGCAAAACTTTATTTATTAAACAAACCCAAGAAACAAAAATAAAAACATAGAAAACTCAATACAAATAGAATACTTTGTGATATTTAGCATTGGGTCAATAGTCATTCTATCATGGCATTATGACTTCTCTGTAAATAGTATTTTAATTTAGTTACATTTAAAAATGTGTGGGTGCAAACAAAATTACTTAGTCATTTCTCCACTCTTGGGAATTTAAATTATATACAATGCTCTGCTACTTTAAATGATGGTGTGATTAAAATTTTGAAGCATAAATTTTCTGTGAGGATCTTTTGGTGTTTTACCTGGAGGCTCACTTTTTAGTTTTCCTCCTGGGTGGGAAAACTAGACTGCCAATGCAGTGGAGGGCAGGAAGTGACAAGCACTGTACACACATACTTTTGATCATCCATTTTTTGGTGTGACCTGCTGTACTAATCTTTGTGCTGTTTCTGAAGACCCTTTGATTCTATCCAGGAAAGGAGCCTCTAATCTTTTGTTGAGTCTGAGAGGGCCATCACCTGGCCATTACAAAGCTATGAAAGCAGAGGGGACATCTGGGGTCCAATTGCTTCTTAAAATGATCTTTTAAGGCTCATCCTTATTTCAGCTGCCCTTTTCCTCTCACTTCCTGAGGGAACTAGTGCCATGAATTCCTCAAAATTTTGAGAGATTTTGTGGTATAAATTGGGATGGTTCTCAGTATCCTTTGCTGCCAGTTTAGGATTCAGTTCTCACTTGCTTTTCAATGCTCAAAAATTTTTTTTCTACTTGTCTCCCCTCTCATTTTCCCCAGGTAGTAGTTTATGCCTATTAAAAATTCTACTGATTCTCATTTTAGTAGGGGTTACAAGTGTTCAATTTGTAATTTTTAGCAGTCATTTTGTGAGTAAACCTCTCTGCATTCTTGATTACTTCCTTTTGATAGTGTCCCAGAAGTGAAATTATTAGGTAGAGTGTGTAATCATTTTTGAGGCTCTTGATGAACTTTGACAAACTGCTTTTAAATAAGATTTTGTTCTCACCAAGTTTCATGACTTGCCTCTTATCCTGAATTTTTGCCTGCTTTGGGTAGGATCAATAAAAAAATAAAATATGAACTTATATGTCATTTTGACAGGGGAATATTGACTCAGTGTTTACACAATTACCTCTCAAGAATGATTTTTTTTCAGGGAGAAGATCCAGATAGGGGCATGAGGAAGAGAGATGGATTCAGCTAAATGGCAGGGGGTGTAGGGGTGTGGACGGGGATTTCTACTTGTACTAGATGCTCTGTCTACATGAGGCACTGTGGTTTGTGTGTAGAAAAGAAGGAACCAGAAGTGAGCATGTGAGTCCCAGGTGTCTACTGCCTTTTAATATGATACTGCCCTGGTTCTAGAATAGGCACATTCTCTTGGGCAGATTGAATAAGAGAGAAGAAGAAAAAGAACAGTAACCATAGAAATTGTGCTTCTACTCAAAGAGCATCACCCTAAAGTCTGCCCCATATGGGAGACCTGAATCTTTGTAATTCAACTTCAACTCAGTTTCCACATTTCTAATAGTTAGGATCATCTTGTCACACAAGTAATGCTCTTGTGTTTTGGGATATGTCTTTTGTTTTATATAACATAACCCCAGTATGCAAGCCAGTTTCTTCACCTGGCACCAAACCAACTTCTTCATGCACTGAGTTGCTTTTTTAACTTTTAATTTTGGAATAATTTTAGACCTACAAAAAAGTTTCAAAATAGTTTAAGGAGTTTCTTCATCCAATTTCCCCTAATATTAACATCATACGTAATTATAGTACTATTATTGATACTAAGAAATTAACTTTGATAAAATACTATGTACTAATCTAATGAACTTTATTGGAGTTTCACCAGTTGTGCCTCTGAGAAAGAGGGGAGTGGCCTACAAGAGCTGGGAACTGGCTCAGCATTGTCAGGCCTTCCCTTTGGTGTTACTTCTCCCTGAAAAGAAAAAATTTCTCAGATCACTAACATCAAACATGGTCACTCTATGACCATGATGATTCAAGACAAAACAAGTCCCTCCATACTCATGTCTGAACACAAACAACATGAATATGGTTTAAACAAAAATTATGAAGTGTCCCCCTATCCTGGCTAATATAAGTGACTACTGCTTTACTAAGTACATCATAAGCCTACTTCATCCCTCTTACCCTTTAGATAAGAGTTACTGAAACATAGACTCATGAATTTACTGCCACTTCCTGACAGCATCCAATCAAGAGCAAAACCCTGCCTTCTTGAACCCTCCTCCAAATCACCTAACAAGCTCCAATTCTCTAAGAAGTTCTTTTTAAACCCCCTGTTACTGAGACTCCTCATGTTGCTTCGTGTTGTGCTTTCTCCCTTGTTGTGATGAACAATAAACTCAAGTTGTTCAACCACAGATGTGTTCCTGGTAGTTTTTGGCTGGTGGGTATTGACACCACTAATTGAGGACTTCACATTGCGTGTAGTTCTTTTATCTTCTTAATCCTCTCCAATCTGTGATAAATCCTTAGTCTTTCTTTGTCTTTCACTGCTAGTTGTAGGAAGTCCCTTGACTTGTCTGTTGTTATCTCATGATTCAGTTGAAGTTCTTTATTTTGGGCAAGAATACCATGGAAGATGCTGTGCCCTTCTTAGTGCATCATGTCAGAGGGTACACAATGTCTTATGTGTATGGCTTATTACTGCTGATGTTGACCTTGATCACTTGGTTAAGGTCATGCCAGGTTTCTTCACCATAAAGTTACTATTTTCCCTTTATAATTAATACGTATCTTGTGGTAAGATAAATTTTAGACTATACAAACATTCTATTTCTCATACTTTCATCATTAGTTTTAGCCTCCATTGATGTTTCTTGCCTGAAACAATTATTACTGTGGTATTTGCCAAGTGATTATTTTCTGCTTGGGCTTCTCCTGCATAAAAGAACTCTTGCCTTCCCCATTTATTTACTTATTCAGTTATTTATGTAGGTTAGTATGGTCTCATTAGAATTTATTTTATTCTATAGGTTGTAACCCATTACTGTTATTATTTATTTTGTAGCTCAAATGGTCCCACATTTGACTGTTGGGAGCCCCTTCAAGAAGGTTGGCTCACATGTACTTTTGACATGCTCCCAAGGTTTTTTGAGCAATTCCTTCTTTTCTGGCAACACAAGGTTGTTCCAGGCTCATCTTATACTTTCTCTGTCCTAGTCTTGGAATCAGCCATTTTCCCAAAGAGTTTTTTTTTTTTTTTATTGGAGAAATCAAGACCTGGGTACGAGGTACTGAGGTGTCACTGCTTGTAGGCCCTCTTAGGGACAGAACTAGGATATAGAATTCTATGCACTCATATCTCTCTCTCTCTCTCTCTCTCTCTCTCTCTCTCTCAACTCTCAAGTGCGTGCAGAGCGATAACCTTCAATTCTAGTTTAATACCACAGGGTTCAATTTTGTCTTCCCTGTTTCCTTACTTGTAACTTTTTTTTTTCACTTTATCAATTTTCACTTTCAATATTATTTATATTAATTTAAGGTGTGCAACATAGTGGTTAAACATTTATTTGATTTAAGAAGTGATCCCCCTGACTAGTCTAGTACTCACATGGCGCTATGCATACTTATTATCATATTATTGACTATATTCTCTATGCTTTACATCCCCATGACTATTTTGTAACTACCAGTTTGTACTTCTTAATCCCTTTGCCAATTTTACTCATTCCCCAAACCCTCCCATCTGGGAATAATGAAAATGTTCTCTGTATTTGTGAGTTTGTTCCTGTTTCTTTGTTTTGTTCTTTAACTTCCACATATAAGAGAAATCACATTGCTTCTGTCTTTCTCTTTCTGACATACTCCAGTCAGCACAATACCCTCCAGGTCCATCCATGCCACTGCAGATGGCAAGAACTCATTCTCATCCATGCCCAAGCAATATATATATGTGTGTGTGTATATATATATATATATATATATATATATATATATATATATATACACACACACACACACACACACACACACACACACACACATATAAAAATTTATAATCTCACCTACTCTTTATCCATTCATTTATTAACAGACACCCAGGCTGCCTCCCCATCTTGGCCATTGTAAACATTGCTGCAATGAACATATGGATGCATTTGTCCTCTTGAAGTAATGTTTTGGGCTTCTTCAGATAAATACCCAGAAGTGGGGTTATTGAGTCCTTTTCTGTCTCTTGTTATAACCTTTGTTTTAAAGTCATTTTCTCTGGTGTAAATATTGCTACCCCAAGTTTTTTGTTTGTTTCCATTTTCATGAAATACCTTTTTCCCATCCCTTTACTTTCAGTCTTTGTGTGCCTTTCAATCTGAAGTAAGTCTCTTGTAGGCAACACATATAAGGGTCTTGTTTTCTTATCCATTCAGCCACCCTGGCTTTTGATTGGAGCATTTAAACCATTTACATTTAAAGTAATTATTGATAGATATGTAGATATTGCCATTTTATTATTCACATATTTGATTTTTTTAATTTTCATCTTAAATAAGTCCCTCTAAGATTCTTTGTCATACTGGTTTTGTGGTGATGAACTCCTTTAGTTTTTCTTGTCTGGGAACCTCTTAACCTCTCTTTCAATTTAATTAATTAATTAATTAATTAATTAATTAATTAATGTTTACATATTTTTTTTTATTGGGGTGACATCTGTTAGCAAGGATTACATAGGTTTCAGGCATACAATTCTACAGTGCATTGTCAACTTGATGTATAATCAGTTCACCACCTAATGTGACTTCTCTTTCCATCACCTTATATTTAGCTCCCCCCCACACACCCCCTCCCCTTTCTTCCCTCCCTAACCCACTCGTCCCCAAATAAACATTAAACTGTTGATTGTGTCCATGGGTTATTTGTTTCTTCATTTCTTTTTCTTTTTCTTTTTACTTTTTTAATTTTTCATTTATAGTTGACATAGATTATACTAGTTTCAGGTGTACAAAATAGTGATTAGACATTTATGTAACTTCATTTCTGTTTTTCTTTGCTTTCAGTTTTATATTCCGCGTATGAGTGAAGTCATACAGTTCTTTGTTTTTTCTGTCTGGCTTATTTCACTAATGATGGCTTTGCTCGGTAGAATAATCTTGGTGGTAGGTCCTTGCTTTTCATCACTTTTAATATTTCTTGCCAATCCCTTCTGGCTGCAAAGTTTCTGTTGAGATGTCAACTGAACATCTTATATGAGCTCTCTTGTAGGTTTTTAACTGCTTTTCTCTTGCCACTTTTAAGATTCTCTTTGTCTTTAACATTTGACATTTTAATTATGATGTGTCTTGGTGTGGGACTGTTTGGATTCACCTTGCTTGAAACTTTTTGCCCTTCCTGGGCTTGTATATCTATTTTCTTCACCAGATTCGGAAAGTTTTCATTCATTATTTCCTCAAATAGTTTTCAATTCCTTACTCCCTCTCTTCTGGTACCCATATGATGCAAATGTTGGTATACTGGATGCTGTCCCAGAGGCGCCTTACACTATCTTCATTTTTTTTGGATTCTTTTTTCTTTTTGCTGTTCTGATTGGATATTTTCTGCTAACTTATCTTCTAAATTACTAATTTGATCCTCTGCTTCATCTAATCTACACTTGATTCCCTTTAATGTATTCTTCACTTCAGTTATTGTAGTCTTTATTTTTGACTGGTTCTTTTTAATGTTTTCTGTCTCCATTTTTATGTTTCCTATCTCTTTGTTGAAGTTCTCACTGAGCTCACTGAGCATCCTTATAACCAGTGTTTACAGCTCTGAGTCTGGTAGATTGCCTGTCTTCATTTTGTTTAGTTCTTTATCTTGAACTTTGTTCTGTTCTTTCATTTTGGACATGTTTCCTTGTCTCCCCATTTTGGCTGCCTCCCTGTGTTTGTTTCTATGTATTAGGAGGGCTGCTATGCCTCCTGGTCTTAGTAGAGTAACATTATGTAGTAGATGTTTTGTGAGAGCCAGTGGTGCAATCTCCCTGGTCACCAGAGCCAGGTACTCCAGGTCTGTACCTTGGGTTGTGTGTGCCCTCCTGCTGTAGTTGAACCTTGGTTGCTGTTTGTATGTTAATAGGGAAGATTGACTCTAAGGCTGATTGATTTTGAGAACTGCCCGTGACTACAGTGGAAGAGGTGTGGTGCAAGGGCTGACCTTACAGAGCAGGGTTTTCTTTAGCAGGTCTCTGGTTCCTGCCCAGTCTGCCTTTTGTGTTTGTCATCCTTAGAAGCAGCTGGGTGATGATCTGGCTTGGTCTGAAGCTTGCTCCAAGGCATGCCAACCCTGAGGCCTCCTGGGAGGAGACTCACGGCAGGCCAAATTTAGCTGAAGTTTCTGCCCTCCTCAAAGCCATCTGATATGAGGCACAAAGCAATCCACAGATAGCCACCACCTACACTGGGCTTGGAGGTGCCTTGAGAAGCCAAGCCGTGAACTGAGGCCAGCTGCTAATAGTGTTAGGCTTAGGGTTGCTCAGCCAGAAGCACAGGATATGCCAAAGTCAGATGCTGCTTATTTGGGTTTTGTGAACCTTTGAGAGATGTTAGTCCACAACATGAGCTAAGACAGGTTGTATGGAAAAGCCAGTGGAAGGAACTTGAGTGGGCCTGAAAGTTCCATGGGGCTGGATCTCAGGGAACCACTAGGGCAGGGCGAATGAAAGTTTATGTAGACTCAGATATGGCATTTGCCTGAGTCTGCACACAGGGAGGGGGATAGCTCAACAAAGAAACAATGGCTTCCACCCATTTCTCCCTCTATGAGAAACTGCCCTTCCAGCCCTTACCCTGAAGCCAGACAATTTGATACCTTCCCATATGTCCCTGGTGCCTTTTGAGCTGCTGCCTCAGTGCTGGAGCTCAGAGCATGTGAGCCCATCAGAGAATTAAGTCTGGGCACAGGCATTTTAAAAGGAGCACCTAGGACTGTAGCCACCCTCCAGTTAACTCAGCCACAATCTCTGCTGGTTTTAACAGCCAGAAATTGTGGGGACATTTCTACCTGGCACTGAAATCCTGCACTGGGGAACCTGGTGTAGGGCTGGGAACTCTTTTTTCTCGTGTGTGGGGAGGGAACTTCCACAGCAGAGATATTCCTCTCAATTTTTTATTTTACTTTTTATTGTTAGACTTATTGGGGTGATATTGGTTAACAAGAATTACATAGGTTCCAGGTATACTATTCTACAGTGCATTGTCTATGTGTTGTATTATGTGTTCATCCCCTAGTGTCAGTTCTCTTTCCATCACCATATATTTGGTTCCCACTCCCTCCTCGCCCACCACTCTCTTTTTTTCCCACCACCTCCTCCCTTGCCCCCAGGAAACCACTAAACAATTGACTGTGTCCATGAGTGCTTTTTTTCTTTGTTGCTTTCAATTTTATATTCCACATATGAGTGAAGTCATATGGTTCTTCGTTTTTTCTGTTTGGCTTATTTCGCTTAGCATGATGGTCTTGAGGTCTATCCATTTTGTTGCAAATGGCAGTATTTCATCTTTTTCTTACAGCTGAATAATATTCCATTATGCATATGTACCACAACTTCTTTATGCAGTCATCTATTGAAGGATACTTTCATTGCTTCCATGTCTTGGTGACTGTGAACAGTACTAGGATGAACATTGGGGTACATAAGTCTTTTCAGACTAAGGTTTTAAAATTTTGGAGTAGATACCCAGGAGAGGGATTGCCGAGTCTTATGGTAACTCCAATCCCAGTTCTCTGAGGAACCTCCACACTATTCTTCATAGTGGTTGTACCAATTTACATTCCCACCAGCAGTGTGCAAGAGTTTTTTCCACATCCTCTCCAGCACTTGCTATGCCTTGTCTTATTGGTAATAGCCATTCTAACAAGTGTGAGGTGGTATATCATTGTGGTTTTGATTTGCATTTTCCTAATAGCTAATGAGTTTGATCATTTCTTCATGTTTGTTGGCCATTTGTATATCTTCATGGGAGAAGTGTCTGTTCAGGTCCTCTGCCCACTTTTTAATTGGATTGTTTGCTTTTCTGTTGTTGAATCGTACTATTTCTTAATATATTTCAGATATTAGAACCTTATCAGGTGTGTTGTTTGCAAATATTTTCCCCCAATTGGTTGGTTGTCTCTTTGCTTTGTTAATGGTTTTTTGTTTTGCTGTGTAGAAGCTTTTTAGTTTAATATAGTCCCATTCATTTGGTTTTGCTTTTGCTTTCCTTGCCTTTGAGGTAAGGTTCATGAACTCTTCCTTGAGCCCTAGGTCTATAAGTTTAGTACCAATGTTTTCTTCTATACAGTTTATTGTTCTGGGATTTATGTGGAGGTCTTTACTTCACTTTCAATTAATTTTAGTATATGGTGATATTTCACAGCTCAGACTTACTTTTTTGGATATGGTTTTCCAGTTGTCCCAGCACCATCTATTGAAGAGGCTTTCTATTCCCCATTGCATATTTTTGCTCCTTTACCAAAACTTGTTTATTTATTTGTGGATTTATTTCTGGGTTTTTTATTCTATTCCATTGGTCTGTATGTCTGTTTTTCTGCCAACACCAAGTGTTTTGATTATTGATGCTTTGTAGTATAAATTGAAATTGGGGAGTGTGATATCACAAGCCTTATTCTTTTTATGTAGTATTGCTTTGGCAATTTGAGGTCTTTTGTGGTTCCATACAAATCTGATAACTTTTAAAATCTGTTTCATGAAAGTATGTTTGTGGGATTTTGATAAAAATTGCATTAAATCTGTATATTGCTTTGAGTAATATAGCCATTTTAACAATGTTAAGTCTTGGTACCCATGAACACAGAATATCTTTCCATTTCTTTCTGTTCTCTTCATTTTCTTTAAAAAGTGTTTTATAGCTTTTTATGTGTAAGTCCATCATGTTCTTTGTTAAGTTAATTTCCAGGTATTTTATTCTTTTTGTTGCAATCATAAAATGTATTTATTCTGTCATTTCTTTTTCTGAAGATTCATTGTTTGTATATAGGAATGCAGTTGATTTTTATACATTGATTTTGTATCCGGTGACTTTGCTGTATTTGGATATTGTTTCTAATAATTTTCTGATGGATTCTTTGGAATTTTCTATGTAAAGGAGCATGTCACCTGCAAATAGTGACAGTTTGGCTTCTCTCTAAATTTGGATTCCTTTTATTTCTTTCTCTTGCCTGATTGCTCTGGCTAAAACTTCCAGTACTATATTGAATAGCAGTGGTGATAGGGGGCATCCCTTTCTTGTTCCTGTAAAGAAATTTTTCTCCATTCAGTATGATGTTAGCTGGGGGTTTGTTATATATGGTGTTTATTATGTTGAGGTACTTTTCTTCTTTACCTATTTTATTTAGTGTTCTGATTATAAATGGATGTTGTATCTTGTCAAATGGTTTTTCTGCATCAATTGACATAATTATATAAATTTTATCTATTCTTTTGTTTATGTGGTGTTTCACATTGATTGATTTGTGTATGTTGAAATATACTTGTGCCCCTGGGATGTATCTCACTTGAATCCAGTGTATTATTTTTAATGTATTGCTGTATTCTATTAGCTAATATTTTGTTTAGGAATTTTGCATCTGTGTTTATCAAAGATATTGTTCTATAGTTTTCTTGTTTTGCGTTGTCTTCACCAAGCTTTGGTATTAGGGTAATGTTGGCCTTGTAGAATAAGTTAGGCAGTTTTGCCTCATCTTTAATTTTTTGAAAGAGTTTGAGGAGGATAGACGTTAATTCTTTGGATGCTTGGTAAAATTCATTGGTGAGACTATCTGGTCCTAGGCTTTTTTGCTTTGGATAGGTTTGGGATAATTGTTTCAATTTCTCTACTATTGATGGGTCTATGTAGATAATCCAGTTATTCTTGGTTCAGTCAAAATAGACTGTAAATTTCTAGAAACTTGTCCATTTCTTCTGGGTTGTTAAATTTAGTGGCCTAAAGCCCTTCATAATGTTTTCTTATGATTTTTGTGTATTGCTGTGGTATCAATGGTAATTTCTTTTTTTTTTCTTTTCAAATTTAGGGAATTTTGCATTTTATCTTTTCATCCTCTGGTTAGTATAGCTAGGGTTTGTCAATTTTATTGATTTTTTTTCAAAGAACCAGCTATTTGTTGCATTAATTTTTTCTATTGTCTTTATGTTTATAATTTGTTTAGCTCTGCTTTAATTTTTATTATTTCTTTCCTTCTGCTGACTTTGGGTTTTGTCTGTTCTTTTTCTGGTTCTTTAAGATTGGGTGTTAGGGTGTTTACTTGTGATTTTTCTTTTTTCTTAAGATAGGCCTGTACTAATATATTTTTATTTTTTTATTTTTTACATTTTTTTATGCCTGAAACCTATGTAATTCTTGTTAACAGATGTCACCCCAAAAAGTCTAACAATAAAAATGAATTTTAAAAAAACATAAAATTCATTTTTATTGTTAGACTTTTTGGGGTGACATCTGTTAGCAAGAATTACATAGGTTTCAGGCATACAATACGACAGTGCATTGTCAACTTGTTGTATGATAAGTTCACCACCGAATGTGACTTCTCTTTCCATCACCTTATATTAAGCTTCCCCTCCCTCCTCTCCCACCCCCTCCCCTTTCTTCCCTCCCTAACCCACTCGTCCACAAATAAACATTAAACCATTGATTTTGTCCATGGGTTATTTGTTTGTTTGTTCATTTCTTTTTTCTTCATTGCTTACAATTTTATATTCTGCATATGAGTGAAGTCATACAGTTTTTGTTTTTTCTGTCTGACTTATTTCACTAAGCATGATAATCTCCAGGTCCATCCATTTTGTTGCAAATGGCAATATTTCATCTTTTCTTAGAGCTGAGTAATATTCCATTGTGTGTATGTACCACAGCTTCTTTATCCAGTCATCTGTAGCAGGGCACTTTTGTTGCTTCCATGTTTTGGCTCCGGTGAACAGCGCTGCGATGAACATTGGGGTACATAAGTCTTTGTGGACAAAGGTTTTCAAGTTTTTGGGTAAATCCCCAGAAGGGGGATTGCTGGATCAAATGGTAACTCCACCCCACTTTTCTGAGGAATCTCCACACTGTCTTCCACAGTGGTTGTACCAGTTTACATTCCCACCAGCGGTGTACCAGAGTTCCTTTTTCTTCACATTCTGTCCAGCACTTGTTATTCCTTGTCTTGTTGATAATAGCCATTCTCACAGGTGTGAGGTGATATCTCATTGTGGTTTTTTTTTTTTTTTTTTTTTTATCATTGTGGTTTTGATTTGCATTTCCCTGATAGCTAATGAGGATGAGCATATTTTCATATGTCCGCTGGCCATTTGTATTTCTTCGTGGGAGAAGTGTATGTTTAGTTCTTCTGCCCACTTGTAAATTGGGTTGTTTGGTTTTTTTGTTGTTAAGTCTTATTAGTTCCTTATATATTTTAGAGCCTTATCTGATGTGTTATTTGCAAATATTTTCTCCCATTCAGTTGGCTGTCTCTTTGCCTTGTTGATGGTTTCTTTTGCTGTGCAGAAGCTTTTTAGTTTGATATAGTCCCATTCACTTATTTTTCTTTTTTTTTTTTTTTCTATTTGATTCATTTTTATTGTTGGACTTACTGGGGTGACATCTGTTAGCAAGGATTGCGTAGGTTTCAGGCATACAATTCTACAGTGCATTGTCAATTTGTTGTATAAGTTCACCACCTAATGGAACTTCTCTTTCCACCTCCATATATTTAGCTTCCTTTCTCTCCTCTCCCACCCCTGCCCCTTTCTCCCCTCCCTAACCCACTCATCCCCAAATAAACATTCAACTATTGATTGTGTCCATGAGTTATTTGTTTGTTTGTTCATTTCTTTTCTCCTTGTTGCTTTCAGTTTTATATTCGGCAAATGAGTGAAGTTATACAGTTCTTTATTTTTTCTGTCTGACTTATTTCACTAAGCATGATGTTCTCCGGGTCCATCCATTTTGTTGTAAATGGCAATATTTCATCTTTTCTTATAGCTGAGTAATATTCCATTGTGTACATGTACCACAGCTTCTTTATCCAGTCATCTGTCACAGGGCACTTTGGTTGTTTCCATGTTTTGGCCAC
>PVJL010013546.1:0-31694 GCA_004026885.1 Lyroderma lyra
GCGAGAGGAAGCGGGGCCTGCTGGGCAGGAAGTGCATTTCTGAATGAACTTGAGCTGCCTAAGATCTGAAGAAAGCCAAAGGTCTGTGGGAAGATCCCTGCAAACCTTGCAGGAGGGTGCTGAGGCCATTTCTGCTGATGCTGTTTTTAAGAATCTCTCTCTGTCTCTCACACGTACACACACACTCCAGACACACACAGCAATGAGATCACTGTATCACAGAGAACCCCAGGCCCACTGGTGATGTCATCACATATAAAATTTCGCCTTTGTGGGCAGCCTTTTCAGTCACCTCATCGCCGGCGTCTGCGGGGTGCGCGCCCCTAGGAAGTTCACGGGTGTGCGGGGCTAACCGGCGGCCGGCGGCAGGGGCCCTTGCGTGTGCGGCCGTGTCTGTCTCGTGTCGGCGGGGCAGCACGGGCACGTGTGTGCAGAGACCCGCGGTCGGGCAGGTCCCGCCGGCCCCAGGCAGCCTGCCTCGTGCCCTGGTGGAACGTTTCCGAGGAGGCTGAGCTCAGTGACATGAATAGGACGTGCGGTGGCGAGCATTGCGTGCGAAGCCGTTTGGGTCCGAAAGCTGCCAATCCCGATGGGCTGTTACGGCCCGGTGATTCTTACCTGCCACTTCAAGTTTTGTGACCGTTACGTCATTTCTACTATTAACTTACTGCTTAAGGCAAGATTGTCCACAAATGGCTTCAAAGTAACGCTCATCTCACGGGCTCCGGGTTGGAGGATGGCGGGGCTGAAATCTCGTGCTCCAGTGCCGTGTCTGCGCTCGGGTTCAAGTCTGTTTGTTACGGCTCGTGCACTAAACAGTCCCTTCCAAAACGAGTGTTTAGAATTTTAATAATGTGTAGATTTAAGCGCATTCTTTTATTTTACTTAACTCAAGTAGAACGAAGTGTAGTAATTTTACCAAAATGTATTGCTCTGAGATATAAATATGGAATAACTGTGTGTATATAATGTCTCTTAATTACCGGTTTTTAATATTTAAGTTAATCTTCATTAATGTACAATGGCTGAGTACACTTACCAGTTCTTATACACCAAGTAGTTGATACATTACTTTCTTAATTTTGGAGTTTGCTCTAAATGCTTCTTTCTTGCATGCTTTAAGAAGGATTAATTTTGAAAGAACTTGCGAGACGTATATATGTATAGGACATTTATGCATCGGCATCCAAATTTGTAAGATTAATTTTGCTGAGGTAGCGTGCGATTGTTTTAAAACAAGTGAGAAAATGTTTTGTTCCTTTTTGTGGTCGTGTTTCTATTGTTGAGAAAAGTGTATTGCTTAAAGAGCGGACACATTTTGTACGTAGAGAAAACAAGCTACGCAAGTTAGGTGACATTGGACAGGGTGACACTCCAGTGTGAACTAAGAAAGAACTTGGAGAGGTTTGGCCGCCTGACTCAATAATTTTTTACGTAAACAGTTCTTCCAACGTGTAGTGCTTCCTGCCTGAGGATGCATTATGTAATTGTCTTATCAAAGATGAAAAAGAAAAGGAATGACCGTCAGACTTACATTTCACCTACTTTCTAAAAACAAAACATGACGTTGCCCCCTGGGGACACAGGTTACTAAAAAGGCATCTTTCAAAGAAAGGGAGATAATAGCCGTGATTGAAATGGTTGGACTGTGTAACACCATGCAGGAACAAATGGTTTTTCAGAGCATGAAGGAGAAAGAACAATTTACTATGGTACAGTTTATTCCTTCTACACAACAGTAATGATTTCTTTGAAATGGCAGAACAAACAGAGTAAATACACAAAAACAACCAATGATATCTATGTCAGATATATAGCAAGATTTTCGTGTATCATATATTAGAATATTCCTAATTCAACTATTTATGTATCTGAAGACTTTAGTTCAAACCCACACTGTCGCTTAGCATATGTTGATATTATAATCAAGTATTCTTGTACATGT
The DNA here is from genome assembly GCA_004026885.1 of Lyroderma lyra. Classification (NCBI taxonomy): domain Eukaryota; kingdom Metazoa; phylum Chordata; class Mammalia; order Chiroptera; family Megadermatidae; genus Lyroderma; species Lyroderma lyra. The sequence goes on from PVJL010013546.1 coordinate 1,946, forward strand.
GTGTAGTACACATAGTATATATGTATGCATGTGTGTTAATAGCATATAATATAAGTATGTACATATACTTGAATATAGTCTTATGACAAAAAATAACAGTGGGCATCAAATTATAAGCAGAGTTTTTAAAGTGCTCTTGAGTTAGGAGACTAACGTCCTTTAACACAAGTTGGGCAGCTATGTCTGTGCTAGCGGGGGGCGGGCTCCGATACTGGCTAAGTCACCATATCAGCGATGTAATTACTGCAAATGCCCCACATAAAAAAATGTTGCTCACATCAAAAGATACGACTCATTTGGCAAATGTCATTTCGATGGCACCGTCTCCGTTCCTTACCACGATGACGCTGACTCCCGACAGCAGACTGACACGTGTGGTGTGTCCCTGTGAAGAGTGGGAGTGAGGTTTTCAGACACTTGGCCCGTAGGCTCAGGGCCCAGAATTATTTTGAGTAGATACCTGTCCCCACCCCCCACCCCCGCCCCCGGGATACACAGGGACCTCAGGACTCGAGGACAGGAAAGGAAGGGAAACTGGTTTGGTGGCTTCATGCCTCCTCGGATTTTTGTATCCCAAGCCTGCGTGCAGACGGCACTCGGAATTCACTGCAGTGAGAACGGCCCAAGATGTCGCGCCGCCTCCGAAGGCTCCGCGTCCTGTGGACGGCCCATGCGGAAGTGTCCTGAGCGTGACTCCCTGGGCCCCGCCTGGCTCCGCGGGCGCCGCGGTCAGCTAGGAAGTGGCATGTGCAGTGCACGTGTGGAGGTTGCAGAAGAAACGTTCGGGGTTCTTGGGAGTAAACAGATTTGGGGTTGATTCTGGGCACGTCCTTTTAAACATCAGGCCTGCAGCTCAGCTGAAATAACTTTTTATACTTATAGCTGAGACCAGATGGCCACGTGCTCCTTTCTTATTTAGATGAGATTTTTTTCCTTTCAATAACATCTTTCTTCCTGACCTGCTTAGAAATTCCAGCGAGTGAAATCAGCACAGCGTTCTCCATCCTAATTGGCCACGCACAGGGGAAGGGGCCAGTGAGGACTTGAGTGGGCGCCTTGTCAGGCTCGCTGCCTCTCGCTCGCCTCTGTGCTGGTCCCCTCCCGGCCTGTCTAAGCTCATGGACATCGTTTCATCTGAATTAACATTCGGAGAGCCCAGATTCATCCCCAGTGCAGATGATTTCAGTTGGCCGCTTCTGCCGTATCATCACGAGCAATTTAAAAAGTTATCATGAACTTCCACAGTCTCAACCAGATAGTAAGCAATTCATTGGTTAAAAGATACACAAACATATTGGTAATAATCATAGAATTAAGATGAAAGCATGATGATACTAGATTTATTTTCCTTGTCCCTCGAATAAATCATCATTATTGGAATATACGAGGGCCGTCTGGAAAAAATTCAGCCATAAATGCCTCTACTTTTCATATTGCATGGCTGGGTACTTTCCGGACAGCCCACGTGTGTGTGTGTGTGTGTGTGTGTGTGTGTGTGTAGAGATACATAGCTATAGATACACACACACACACACACACACACACACACACACACACATATGATTATACTATGAAAATATCCACTACCTTAAATTCTTGGTTCATTACATGTATAGTCATTATATAAAGAAAAATATATTTTTCCGGGATATTTTATTTGGACTCGGGTTAGTAAAAAGTATCAAGAATTTTAAGATGTTCCACAACAGTCAATATAGCTTGGCAAATCATACAGCCTGCAAAATTAGGTATGGAAGTTTCCAATCCTTTTTTTTTTTTTTTTTGACAAATTCTTGACCCAAATAGTTTTCTTCATAGTTTATTACCACAGAGAGTTAAATATTTCTTTTAAAAATTGTAGTTTTAAAATGGTAAAAGTATTAGATGGAAACAAGGTATCCTTCTGATACCGAAATTATTTTCAGTAATAAAGATAGAAAGAAACATGGACCAAAGGTGCATATTTTGAAAATATATGGTAAGGACAAGAAAAACTTCAAATTAATGATCAGTGTCATTAGCCTAACAAGCCACGCTATTCCTGATTTGGAATTCTTAGCGTTTTCTTCGGGCAAATTATTATCTCAAGCACATCTACTAGTTGTCAAAAATAGGAGGCCCCAGCAAGAGCCACACTAGTGCAGTTGTTAGAAAAACACATCACAAGGTCAATACAAGGTCAGTTAGAAAGAATTTCTTTGCATCAAAATTACACAAAAATTGCCATGTGATGGTCCATGGCATTACCGCTGTGAATGTCCTAAATCACCAATGTATGAAGTCAGTTCTTTATGAAAATGGAAGTTTCTGAATTGTCATATATACACACACACATACACACATATATCTGTGAGTCAATTTGTGTTACTAAACTATGAGAACTCTCGTCATGCCATTAAGTATGTGTGCTGATAAATACATCTCATATTTAATGATTTTCCCACTGGTGTATGAATTATAAAAATCCATTAAAAATATACATGGTAGCGATTTGGCCAATTCTTGTTCTCCAACCCCAAGTGAATAAAATATATTTAAAAATCTAAGAAATAAAAATATAAACAGAAAACCTGAGCATAGCACAGAGTCTAAGGCATTAAATCACACACATGTTTAGCTTAGTTTGGCTTTTGTAATAACGGCTATTCATTAATCTAGCCCTGTACGTAAGAGGTGATGGATAATGGGTCCTGGGAAACATTGTTAGAATTACTGCATATAAGGTGATACTTTTCTCTAACAGTGTTAGACCAGAAATCGGGGGTCGTCTCATACACGGGAGTAACCGGCTGAGAGGGTTTCTGGACATTGCGTTTGAAGAGCAGGGTCGTCTTATACATGGAAAAGCACGGTACGTTGGTGGTGTAACGTCAGGTGGTTGAGGCTCAGATATCCCACACAGACAGGTGTAAGTAAGGAGAACTGGAACCTCTCCCACGTTCCCTTCCTCCGTGTCCCTCAGAGTCTGCAGGATCACAGACCCATCTGCACGGGGCCTTGCATCCCCCGGCTTAGCACAGGAGACGTCTTGGTCAGTGCTGGGGGCTCTCCCCCTGCTGCACCCCCTTCCCGTCTGTCAGACTGCGGGCTCAGGCGGGGAAAGGTCCTGGAGACTCCCGGGCTCCCCCGGGCTCGGCGTTCGCCCTCCTCACGGAGGACCTTCCTAGGACCCCCGCGCACGTCCCCCCCCGAGCCTTCCCACGCAGAGAGCTAAGTCCTCAGCCGCTTCTGCGTAAGTAGGACGTCGTCTGGCCCTTCTGCAGGCTGCCAGGGTTCACGGTCGGGGCTGCCTTTTCTTTTCTTCTTTAGATTTTGTATTTTTAGACTGTAGAGGAAGTGGGTATAAGAGGGCATATGTGACATCCAAAGAGTAAGGGGGGCAGGTGGCATCTGGACGTACAGAACGATAAGGTCATGCAAGCCGATGGGACACGTCCAGCTCGTGGGCTAGACCCGCCTGCCAGTGGGGCCGGATCTCCCTCCCGCACTTGAGGGGGCTGCTCTTGTCGTGGGTCGCACTCAAGGGGTACGTTTCCTGCAGGGAGATCGCTGTTTCAATTCGAAGGGCCTAGCTCCCCCTTCAGCAGGTGTGGGACAGGAGAAACACAACCCAGGTGGGAAAACACTGTGTCCTTAAAGAGAATGGGAGTGTGAGCTGCACCAGACGCCCCAAAGTGTGGGCACGGCGGCCACAAGTTGATCCTGGACATTCTCATCCCTCAGACGGTCACCTGCAAACCTGTGTGCAAACGTAACTTTCGTGTGGCGGGGAGGTGGCAGAAGGAAACAGAAATGCCACTTGAGGCCTTAAGGATTTGACGCGATGGCTTTAGGACATCAGGAAGGAGACGTCGTTCACTGATTGACACAGCCGTCTGGTTGCCTTGTCGCCATCGGTCACCTATCAGGACACCGTGCCTCGTGCATAGGGCGAAGGGACAGTGCTCGGCCACCGCCTGGTCGTGGGAAGCCTCCTTACAAAGCGCCGCGTGCCCTGCGGGGACTCAGACGTGCGCTCACCGCGGTGACGGTGAGGAAAGTCTTCGATGAGTCTGAGGACAGAAAGGGGTTAACTTCTCAGATCTCGGTGGCGAGGGGGTGGATGAAGACGACGGAACCCAAAGTCGAGGTTAGCAGCTGGCGACTTGGTCGTGTTTCTGGCTTGCACCACCTCCTGCAAAGGCTGGACCCGCCGTCTGCTGAGCCCACGCTCACGGAGACCCGGTGTGGGCCCCCGACACCCCGCTACCCCCAGGCCCCCCCACGCTCCCTCCTGCCAGTTGTGAGTGGACAGAGTGCTGCGTTTAAGAAACAAGCCAGCGGTGCCGATGCCCACCCAGGAGCCATGGAGACGCGCCAACCTACCCCACTTCCTCGTGTAGTGAGTAAGCAGGGGCTGTCATTCCCCTTCAGGACGTGACTAAGGCCATTTAAGTGCAGGTGACATTGCAACAGGCATGGTGCGCTTGCTGCGTGATGCGTTTTTGCGAGCATATTCGTAGCCGTGATTTCCGTCTAAACAAATTAGTCTTGAAGTGACCGTAGAGAAGTATGTGGAATGATTTCTTTGAAATGTTCGCACATACCCTCCTACGTCACCCATGACACTCCCGTGTTCTAGGCTTGTGCTTTTTTAAGAATGATGTTTACTTTAAAAAATTGCATTCACTGAGAGTAGAAAACACAAAGTGCCCTGGTGTTTTATCTTGAAATATAGTAAAACTTTTATTTTACTTTACTTTTCTCCTGAATGTTTTGTCTAGCAGACATTTCTCCAAATCCCATCAATTTACTCATTTTAAATATGTATTTTTGAACTCTGAAGAAAATGAAACTTATGAGGCAAACAGGTTTAAAATGTCACTAAAGGAGTCATAAGCATGTCTTTTTTAGCTCGAATAAAAAGGTAGAAAAAAACTTCATTTTAAATTTAGAAATATTTCAAACTCACAAAAAGTCAAACCAATGTAGTATACACCCTCATGTTTCTACCACCAAGAGTTACAACTTTTAGTATTTTTCTCTGTTTCCTCCAAGCCATTAAAAACTAAAATCCACGCAGTTGAAGACCGTTGCCACCTCCTGACGTCCCTGTTGGTGGAGGTCATCACACTCTGTCACTTACCAGGTCATCTACCGTGTCTCCGTTTTCATACTTGAGCATCTGCTTTGTACCAGAAACAACAAGGAAAAGAATGAGGCATCAAATACGAAGTTCCTAACTCCGCTGTTTCTAAATTTACCCTAAACTCACTGGGAAATTTTTCACACGAGCATATTCTTTAGAAACAGTATTTGTTTGCTTTCTTATTTTTCCACTGAAAAAGCACAGTGACGATTAAATGTAAGGATTTCAATGAAAAGATTTCTTAGCCCTGCCTCACCTCCTGGGTGGCAGAAACGGAGAAGCGAGGCCTCCCACCTCCCGTTTAGTCCAGCCCTTTAGCATGGAATCTTCCCATTTGAGCCGTTTTCCCTTTACGAACGCATCGGGGGTGGGTAGCACGGTAGTTTACACTCTCGGACTATCTCATTTGCTCTCGTTTTGTCGTTTCCGGAAAGGAGCACTGTCCCCGGTGGCTCACGTCTTACTCTCTCACAGTATCTTGCACGGATGCTTATTGTAAAACGTTCTAAGGAGCCACAGAAGTTCCCTTTGGTTTGAGTGGCTGAGGGACTGTCAGCAACCTCAGAGTTGAAGACGTAAGCACAGATGCTGGGGTGGGTTTTGCCTCTTCGTTTGGAGTCAGATTTCTTTCAAAAAGAAACAAAGCCTTTCTGAGAAAGTACCGAAACCGAGGTCCTTCCTGAGAACACAGCGTGGCTGTGGGTTTGCAGCAACCCCACACAGGCCCCTCCGTGTCGCTGTCTGTGGACCTCAGGGGAGAGATCCGCGTTGTCACCTCCCCATCCCGCGTGAATGCAAACGTAACCTTCAGAATTAGCTAAAGCGAGTGTGCACGTCGGTCTCCCTGCAACCCCCTTCCCGAGTGTTTGAGTAGCAACACGTGGAAAGATGCCTCCCGTCCCGTCAATTCGGAACTCAAGGCCGTAACACTTCGCAGCAGCTCTCAACCTGGGGGTCGCGACCCCTTTGGGGGTCGAAGGACCCTTTCACAGGGGTCGCCTAAGATCATCAGAAAACACACATCAGGTGTTTACATGACGATGCATAACAGGAGCAACATGACAGTTACGACGTAGCCACGACGATAACTGTATGGGGGGCACCCCAGCACGAGGAGCTGCATTAGGAGGGTTGAGAACCACGGACCTACAGGGAAAGGATGGGACTCAGGAGCCCAGGTGAGATGCTCAGGATGACACTCCACTCAGGTATTTTCAGCTTGCGTGGTGTTCGCTGACGTGCTGTTTCCACACGGGACAGTGGTGCACACCCGTCACTCATTTCCCCAGGCACAATCCTTCGGTTGACACACTCGGCAGGACCCCATCTTCCTTCGGGTTCCAACCGGAGTAGAGTGACCGCCGCCGGGCTTTGACGCTAGATGTGGGGATGGAAAGGTCCAAGGGGTTTGACTGCACCGTTTCTTAAAAGCAGATGTTGCTCTACAGCACATTGAAAGGTTACTTCTTCTGTAGGTTTTGTACCCCGATCGCTTACTGAAACGTGTCGCGTCCTTACTGTGACGCGAGCTTGGGGACGGGAAGCTGTCGTCAAGGCTCCCCTTAAACACGCCCGAAGGCTCCCCTGCAGACACGGCCACTCAGCGCTCCCTGAGCTCGGCCTGCCTTGTCGCAGCCGCCTCTCGTCTTCACCAGCCTGTAGGTTTCCAGTCGTCTTTCCCTTCGGCTCGTGTCCGTCAGGGTCACTCATCGGGGTCTGTTTTATCCTTGTTTCTCCGAAACTCGGGCCAGTTCAGGAAGCACCTCCAAGGCTTCTGACGCCTGTTTCTCATTACCGTCCGATAGCAGAGAAGAGTCCTGGGCTTAGGGACGACACGTGCTCACTGAACAGCTGGCCGACTCTCTGTGGACCTCACATTCAGTAGTTTAGGGATTCAGGGCTAGGGGACCCCCAGGTCCGGGGCCAGGCCTCTGCAGGGTTAGCCGAAACTGAGACTAGTAAGGGCGGGGAGAACTCTGGGCTCTCGGATCGCGTCGGCACGTCACACACGTGCCGCTGGCCTGGCCCGCGGACGTGCCGTCACTCTGATACTCACCCCAGGCTGCCCCTGTGCGTATTTATTTCGGTTTTTAAATTCCTTTGTGTGTAAGCTGTGATTCCTGTGTGCCCTTGTGATGCCCTGCGTGACGTATCGCGTATAAAATCACGTCGCATGAGGACGCTTTAGGTAATTCTGACTGTGCCTCTTAGGGGGATGCAGATGACACCAGGGCACACGGTCACCTCTCTGTAAAGATACTTTCTGAGCAGGGTATGCTGTGCAAACGCTACACTGATTGGGGACCGCTGGGTTGCCCAACAGTAACCAAAAAGGAATTTACTGCCGGATGGATCTGAACTGCTGTCACTGCAGTCACATGCTGGGACTGTGGGGGCTTCCCAGGAGCTGAGTGAGACTCTCAGTAATGCTGACAGTGACAAAATCAACATCGTCGAGATGTTGGCGACGTTAGTATAGTTCGAGGTAGCACTCCCACCATTTTTATCCTAAGGGAGTTGGTCATCTGAGATACTGCTGAGGGACCCCCTGCCCACGTTTCTGCCCCGAATTTTAGCAATGCACGTGCACTCAAAGTTCTTGGTTGTGAGCAACCTGGAGAAGTGACCGAGTCTCTTGCTAATTCAGGCTGTGCTTGAAACTAGTTTCTAACTGCAGGTGTGTGTGTGTGTGTGTGTGTGTGTGTGCATGTGCACGTGTGTGTGCATGTGCACATGTGTGCGCGTGTGTGCGTGCACGTGAGTGTGTGTGTGCATGTGTGCGCGCGTGTGCGTGTGTGCGTGAGTGTGCGTGCGCACATGTGTGTGTGTATGTGTGCGTGTGTGTGCGCGTGTGCGCGCACGTGTGTGTGCATGCATGTGTGTGCGTGCGTGTGCGCGTGTATTTGTGCATGTGTGTGCGCGTGTGCGTGTGCACATGTGTGTGCGCGTGTGTGCGTGCGTGTATGTGTGCATGTGTGCGCGCGTGTGCGTGTATGCGTGTGTGTGCGTGCACGCACGTGTGTGTGTGTGTGTGTGTGTGCATGTGTGTGTGCGTGTGTGTGTGCGCGCTGAAATCCCACGGGGAAGGAATGTGTGAATGGAGCTTGACTTCCAATGTCAGAAGCAGGGACAATGTTAAAAGTCTAAAAATTGGATTAATGGGAGTCCATGGAGGAAAATGCCATGTCAGGTGGCTTAAATAATAAATATGAAATGAAGTACACGAAAGCACTCAAAATAGAGTTGTAACTATATTGTTTTTTGCTGGAGTCTATACAAAAGATTTAATTGATTCTTTGAAGAAATTATAATCAACAGTTTAATCAACAACTAGTCAGCCCATGTCGTAAAGCAGACAATCAGAAACAAATTTCTTAAACCTATTAGTCCATCAAAATGATCTCTGCCTCTAGAACACTGTATAAACACAGAATAGACCCAAATTAGATGGCTTTTGTAGATACCCACTGCCTAGAAAAATCAGGTGTCATCAAAACATCTATGAAATGCAAGAAGTGTCTGGGATTTTTGTCACCCTTCTTAAAAAACAAAACAAAACAAAAAAACAAAAGCACTTTATTCAAATAGTCACTTACGGCTCACCTTTACATAGGGGAAGTGAAGAAGAAAAGTAACAGATGCAACAGCAGATCATTTTAAACCTGGAAGTAGTTTCTTAGCTGAAAATGTGAAATGATTTAATAAAAATCAGGTAGGCTTTCAGAAACGTTTCCTCCCATCGGCTTTGGAAAGTGTGAGTCGTTTTGTGAAGCTGTGACACGGTCAGTGCAGCACACACAGTGACGCCCATCACGAATGATGACATTTGGACTCGGTGGGACAAACTCTAATTCCCCAGTGCTGCTCGTGGTAAGTTGACTTTGTGCCCCTGAGTTGTCACTGTAACTTTTTGTTTTTGGAAATGGGGCTGTTAACCTAAGCCTGGCCTGGCGGGTCTCGGGGCCTAACCAACGTGCACAGAATACAAAGTGACAGCATTTTTTGTGACCCAAGTGGGGTACATTTTCTTTGAACTTAAGATACTGGTTTGCGTCAAACCTCAGAGCTCAAGAATCTGGTTGTCTAGTGAGGGGAAGAGCCTCAGAGATTAGGGGTGGAGTAGGACGCTGAGGCCTGAGAGGTGACGTGAGCGATGCGGATTCAGGGCAGCTCTCTCGAGTGACACGAGAGCATCCTTCCCCTTTCTCTTTAAAAATGACGAGATGGAGGAGAACACAGGGACACGAAGCATGGCAGTTGCGTGGGGTTAATAGCACTGGTTCTGAGACAAAGGCCACTGCGGGTACCGCGGAGTCTGTGCGCGGAAGCACTGCACCCCCTTGCTGCGTCGGCCCCCCGTCTTAGCCTGGCCCCGCGCCGCCCTGCTGGCCTCGCAGCCCCCCGATGCTCACTGAGCGCACACCCCGCGCTGGTCGTGGCCCGCTGGGCTGTGCATCTCGTCCTCAGCTGCTGGGGAACCTGGCAAACAGGGGTGCTCAGTACCAAGTTCAAGGTGCCCTTCTGCCGGTGGGGGAGGGCCAGACTCCTCCTGGACACAGAGCTGCTCTGCCTCGTGGCTTTCCCGCCATTGTGCTGACGTGTGGGGTAAAATAGGTGCGTGTGTGCGCAGAGGGGGACCCTCCATGTGACAAGACATTGGAATGTGCAGGCTGGGGTTGGTCTCAGACGGGGGTGCGGGGCCTGCCTCACGTCACCTGGGTGACCAGTGTGGGGGTGAGTTCCATGACAAGGCAGGTTGGAGAAGGACATGCATAAGCGCACGGAGAAGCCACGTATTTTACTTATTTATGTGAAATTCCTGGACGCTGACCCCCCTTGAAAGTCACGGCGCTAGGATGTGGCCCGCGTGGCTCACACACCTTCGTTTGCACACCAGGTGTGTCCATCCCGTGAGGTCGGCCTGTCCCCAGTCACGCTCCCGGTGGGGCACCAACTTCCTCTTTTGCTCTCCATGACCTGATGAACGGGTCATATTCCTGCGAGTCCGTCTCAGTAGACGTGATGCCTCAAAGAAGGCGTATCAGTAAGGGTTGCAAATTTAAAAATCAGTCTCGGGGCATTGGAGTAAATGCATGAACTTGGCTTTAGGACGATGTACTGCAGCGCGCAAGTCCAGCCTGTAAAACGCAAGTGCCCCCGGGAATCCTTACGGAAGGACAGAGTTACATCCAAGAGCAGTGCTGTCAAGTTGTCACAATGTGCCCCTTCCCTCGTCAATCTGAATCTTCACTGAAATGTTAGCTCTGGGGAGGACGTTGACATGAACGTCTGTGTGTTTTCATGGCTTAGGAGGAACACCCATAGGCAGTCTTAACCGGGCACCAGGGTTAAGGGGTCTGTCCCAGAGGAAAAGCATGTACCCAGGAACCCTAATATCGCACACCTCTCAATTTTCTGAGATTTCTATACACGACCTAATAGATTTGGTTTACTTGAAGACTTGCTCATACTCATAAGACTTTCTTGTGATTCTTTAAACATTTATCAACTGGATGTTTCCAGATGGGAAACTCTTGACCCAAATCAACTTCTCTCTTGGAGAAGAAATGTTAAGTCATTGACCGAAAATTTTCTTGTTGGGTCACAGCTTTCTAAAAATTTAGTTCTTTGTTTTATGTCAGGTAGTGAAACTTGCTACAGAAACTCACTCATTCCATAAACAATAGCAGAGCATTTTAAAATAAGCCTATTTGGGGGTTCCCTGGTGGTGCAGTGGCTGGGCTTCGGCACTCTCAACGCCACAACCTGGGTTCAATTCCCAGCCAGGGAACTACCCCCCGCAAAAACAAATAAAATAAAAAATAAAATAGACTACATTTGAAAGAATTCCTGCCTTATACTCGTGTATATATTTCATTCACTTGAAAGTATCTTTGAAGATATTCACTATTTTAAACAGAAATCTAGTGTAGCTGTGTGTGACTCCAGCCTACTGCAGAGATTTTATTGAAGGTCAAGGGCAACATAACAGCAAGAGACTGGAAACTATTTCCTGGCTGCCGTATTTGCTCTAAATTCTAAGAAATTCTACAATAAATTTGAAATGGTCTCATAAAGTCATGTTGGCTGTCCAGAAGAAGTTTTATTATTTTTCCCTGAAAAAGAAGTACTATAATCAGTCTCAAATGTTATTGAAGAGTTATTGCAAAAGTCATTAAAAAAACTCTTACCATGAAGTTTTATATTTGGATACTTGTTCATAGTTTGCATCCAGTCTTCTCTTGAACCTTCATATTCATAGGTAATGTTTGCACCATTCAGCAAAACATGCGTGTGTTATCATGGACTTGTTCCCAGGTGTAAGGGGTAACGTGAAACCAGCATGATATCCCCAAGGAGCAGAAAGTAAGAGATGCGCCCAAGGCGTGTAGGTGATGGTCAAGGGCAAAAGACAGAGATCGATGACGGTGCAGCTTTCATTCAATACTTATTTATAGCTCTTGTTTATTCTGCATCCTGGACTACATAGTAAGGGGCGGGGGCGTCAAAAACATGAGAAAAACTTGTTCTTCACCCTCAAGGTAGTCATAATCATGTCGATTCAAAATCAAGGAAAAAGGACTCAAACTAATGCACTTTTATTTTATTCAAAACAAAGGCTGAAGTTAAAAAAAAACAACAACTAACTTTCTATATGGTTATAGGACAATATCGTAAAAATCCTAAGTTTGAGGCTAGCGGCCGATGGGTTATGCAGAATCCAAAATGGGCAGAAATTCCAAGGAATTGCATTTGCAGAACTGTCCTTATCCAATCACTTGCAAAGATAATCGGCGTTCATATTGAAGACCGAGGAACTACGTCCCCTAAACTCTCAGATTTATAAAAGGAAGCACTGAATTATACTCGGTGTAATTTGGGGATAAATTCTATTCTTTGATCCCTAAAGTATTTGAAAATGGGAATGTAGGCCTTAATCCAACGTGGCAGACCATTTTCAGAAAACGTACATGTCCCTGTGTTCGTGCTTCCTGGTTTATGTAAGCTGAAGGAGTACTGTTAATCAGGGGGGTACTGCTCCCTTCGGTAGTGCACGGAAAAGTGCTGTCGCCTGACATCACGCTCTGCCTGACTCCTGGAGTCCGTGCCCATCACGAAAGGGAAGTGACAAGGCCCCTGTGCTGTAGGACATTTGTTCAGTGCATCAGCAGGCCTTCGGAAGAACTCAGAGGCATTCCCAGTCACAGCTAGGATCTTCAGATTCATTCATGTCATCTCAGTGTCCCAGGGTCCCTCTTCATGAAGCCAGCGATGCCACTGGGCGTGTTGATGGCACACCACAGGCACAGACGCCCTGTTCTGTGCGTCCCAGTCGTGCCCGCCGCCAGAGCCTCCAAGCTCGGTCTGTTCCCGTGGCTTGAGAGCACTATGCCGTGTAACTGTTGCAGACGGAAAGGCAGCGGTCTCAGCGTCATTTCGGGGACCTGATTTGTGAGGTGCTGTCATGCCTGTGAGGCTAGGCTGCTGCAGCCAAAATACCCCCATCGGACTGTAGTTTCTGGAACGATTTAGAGTCTCATAGGGTCATTGATTTTACGGCCATCGGTCTGACTGACAAGTGAGTTCTTGTCCCTTGTCACCTTAAAACTCGGGCCCATGTTTCTTAGCTCCTTCATCATACCATTGAAGCCTCAGACGAATCCCATCCCACTCATCAGTACCCCCCTCGTGTCTTTCTAGTCGCTTCCGTGTGCAAAAGGCACATGCGAAGGGGCCTGTGGTGACTCTGGGCGTCCACCGTGACCCTGAGCTGGTTTGAGCCAGGTGACGGAATTGTGCTTCCCAGACGTTGCCACACGGACACCAGGGTTTTGATTCATTCTGGGGATGGACCCGGAAGGCTGTAACGGCCAAAGGAAACTGCGGGAAAGATTTTAAGTGAGACCGTTTCCCAGACACCATATCGAGAATCGTTCTTACGAAGAAAACACAGAATTGCAGGGAGGGGGCCAAGGGACCGGCAACGGCCATGCCTCCGGCCCCATCACACAGAGCCACCTCCAGAAGGGTGTCGGGTGTCATATGGGCGCCGCTGGCATTCCGTGCTCTTCTGTCCTTGGGGGAATGAGCTCTGGTCACAGCTCCGCGGTGGCCCTTCTCCCTGTCCCCTCAGCTCGTGGTTCCTCGCCGGCCGCTCTGACGAGCTGGCTGTGGCACCCGTGTAGTGTCAGGTGACACCCTCGTGTACAGTGCGGCACCTCCTTGCTTCCCACACGGCCAGTTCCAGGCGTTGTGACGTAGCTTTTCCACGGTCCGACGTTACAACGCCGGAGGGGTGAGGAGGCGTCAGTTGCCGGAGGGGTGAGGAGGCGTCAGTTGCTGAGGAAGTAAATGGCGAGGGAGATACTAACTTCGCTCCTGGTTTTAATGGTTCTTCTCACTGGAGGGAAGGCCGGCCTCGGAAGTAGTGGGGATGCTCAGGAGGAAATGAAGGACGCGCAACACGGTACCAGGACGGTCATCAGCCCCCACTCAGCTCCTCGTGAGTCCGAAAGTGGTGAGAAGTGCAGGCTTGGTGACGGCAGCACGGCAGCTCGGAGACACAGCGCAGGCGACACACCGAGAGAAAATGCCCAAAGCTGTGGGCGTGGGGTAGGTCGAACTCTGGTCCCTGGCAGGGCGCAGGGGGACGTGTGTGATCCGAGAGCCTTCATCCGTAGTCATTTGATTTATTATCTTAATTTAGCTGCAGATCATCATTTTACCCCAGAGAAAATGAAGTGTCAGCACGACTACACGAAGACATTGATTTAGGCGCTTTCAAGAGAAACACAAGAGTGTGTCGGGTCGGGCCCTGCCCCCCACGCCGTTCTGAGTCACAAGGAGACAAGGAGAGGGCTGTCGCGGGAACAGTCGGAAAGGGAGATGAACACACGTTGGTACGACTGTGTTTTCACGCAGGAGACACGTTACTCATCTGACTCGGTGAGCGCGTCGGGCGCTTGGCTTCTGGAGGCACCCGACAGGAGCCCCCGCCTCCCTCTCAGTTCCCCAGGACGGCACGGGGCCAAGCAGGCCGGGGGCAGTGGCCACACCACTGCTGCAGCCGGACTCCTGCAGACTGTGCCTCGGCCCTTCCAGCGTGAGAGTCACAGTGCCGGGGCGTCCGGGAGGACGCGGGGTTAGCGGACAGACAGGTGCTTCAGCGGCGACAGAGAGGGGGACCGAGAGGAACACAGGCACACACACGCGTGCATACATGTGCCTGCACACACACGGGCTCACACGTACATTCTGACACATGCACAACACGCACACATGCATGCACATGCTCATGCACACACGCACACTCACGCACACATGCACACTTGCATGCACATGTACACACACTCGCACACACCCACACACTCACATGCACTCACACTTGTGCACACGTACACACACACGCACACCCACACTCACATGCACACCCACGCACACCCACATGCACTCACACTCACACACACGTACACACACATGCATGCACACGCTCACGCATACATGCACACACATGTACACACACTCATGCACACACAAGCACGCCCACAGGCACGCGCACACACACACACGCACGCCCACAGGCGTGCACACACACACGCATGCGCACACACATACACACACTCATGCACACACACGCACACCCACAGGCACTCACACACATGCGCGCACACACACACACGCTCACGCACACACACGCACACCCACAGGCACGCACACACGGAAGAGCGGGCCGGCGTGCTCGCTCACACACCTGCTGTCCCCGTCCACCCTCGCAGCTGCACGCCCGCCTGCAGTGGGGGGGTGGACAGGTGGGGACAGCGCAGGGCACTGGGCCCGCAGTCACTGCACACACCGCGTCGGGGGTGGGAGGGACCCTTCCCCTCGAAGAGGTGCATGAAGGAAACAAAGGCAGGGAGATGTAGACAAAGCAGTAAAGGGCAGCCTTAAAGCAGAAAGGAATTGTGTGTTTGGCTCCTCCTCTGAGTTAATTCTCGCGAAGACGGCTGACCAGTCACCTGCGCCTACGTGGTCGGGAGGAGAGAATTCTCCCCAAGGGGGCATGACTGCCCGCAGTGCCCACTAGAAGCACAGGAACGAGCTCTTGGAGATGTGACCGGGGCTTTGCTCCCCCAGGGCTGAGGGGTGGGGCTCCAGGCTGTGCAGGGCAGAGAGCCCCCCTCCACCCGAGGCAGCCCCCGGGACACGGCCCGTCACCCTTCCGTGCCGGCTTCACTGTCACGTTCAGCCTGTCCCGTTATGTGGGGGCTCCAATCCGCACCCTACGAAGGCTCCTCGGAGAACCGTCGGAAATGCTTAGTGTTGTGTGACGAGTTCTGCGCCCGAGATGCACATGGTAAAGTCTTCTGCCGCCATTTGAAAGTCGCTCGTCATAGTCACGAGAAGAAAACGCCTCCAGCCCCGTCACGTCCCGGGTCGTACTAATTCAGTCCTGCAGCGAGTAGAAACTGTTGTGCCCAGCAGGCGGACGGGGGCGTGGGACTGTCCCCTTCCTCCTCCGCTGGCCCCCGGAGCCGGCCCTTCCTCTGGGACCCACCCTTGGCCTTCTGGGGCCGCTCCCAGCAGACGGGCTGCAGCGTCTAGCAGAAGTGACCTGCCAGGTCCTGCCTGTCAGTGCACCCAGCGTGGCGATGGAGGCAAGGCTGCCGGGATAGCCGGGCCTGCGCCCTGGAGGAGTTTGAGTGCAGCGGAAGCCACACGTCACCAGACTCCCCTGACCTAGTTCCGAAATGAGAGCGAGTGTGTGACCGGGTTCACGGAGCAGTTGGAAGAGGCCGGTCTGTATTCGAGGACATTCTAAGACGTCCAACCTTCCTGTATCGGTCAGGGTTCTCCCTGGAAACAAGCTGCAGGGTGTGTGTGTGTGCGCGTGCATGCGTGTGTGCGTGTGTGCGCGCGCGTGTGTGCGTGTGCACGCGCACGTGTGTACATGCATGTGTGTGCATGTGTGTGTGCGTGTTTGTACATGCATGTGTGTATGCATGTATGTGCTTGCATGCGTGCGTGTGTGTATGTGTGCATGTATGTGCTTGCATGCGTGTGTGTGCGCGTGTGTGTGTACATGCATGCATGTGTGGATGCATATATGTGTGTATGTGTGTGTGTGCGTGTGTGTGTGTGTGTGTGTGTGTGTGTGATGAGAGAGAAAGAGGGAGATTTGTTTTAATGAACTGTTCATGCCGTTGAGCGGATGGCAAGCCCAAGGTCTGCAGGCGGGATCCCCGGGGGACGGAGGCCGTGACATGCAGGATTCCTGCACGACATCGGGGGGTGTGCAGAGTCTCTGCGTGTTTCATCCTCAAGGTGAAGCTCAACACACGCCCATGGGTCCCTTTATTCTGGGAGCCCCGTCAAAAGCGCCGGTGCGCTCTACGCAGGCCCCCAGCCCTTGCTGCACGTCCAGCCACGCAGTCATCCGAGGGTGACAGATGAAGGGGAGACGGGGCCAGGCCTGCCTGTCAGGAGGCCCGCGCAGGCACCAGGTCTGAGGAGGCAACACGCTGACGGTCCGAGTGCAAAGCCTAACTTGCATTTCCCCGACCTGTTTTATCTCCTAAGCAAACTACTAAAAACAAGCTGCCACTTCGTTTCCTCCTTGTCTTTGTCCCCATTTATGCACGGGGATCACGTGCTCAAGTCACCGCGGTTTCAGGCTGGGTGTCGTCTTATTACCGGGAGCGTGGGAAGCCAGTGCAGCTGTGCGGCATGAGCCGTAGTGGCTGAACCACCCGGGGACATCCCGGCAGCATGTCCTGGTCACAGAGGGCTGGACACACCCCACGTGACTGCTCTGCCCTGCTCAGGGCCACCTTGCACGGGGATCTCAGCACTTTTTCATCTGAAAAGAAAACTGGGAAAAGTGAAAGACGCTTTCAGGTGTGGAAAAGCACACAGCGCTGGCGCTGTAACCGGTTATAGTCCCCCGACCCGGCTCCTCAGATGGTGAGGCCGCAGTGGTGGGGAGAGGGATGTCCCGATTGCCGCGGACACGTGGACAGCCCCGCAGGCGGCCGTGAGTGGGCCGTGGCAATTTCGTATGACGTGGTCAGCACAGACTTCTCTGAGAAGGCTGTGTCCGAGCCGGACGCTGAGTGAAAAGGCTGACAGGAGCCACGTGATGTCCGGACAAGAGCTTCCAGACCGGGGCCTGGCATGTGCACACGGCCTGGGGCAGGAATGCCACCTAGGAGCTAGCATGTGCACACGGCCCGGGGCAGGAACGCCACCTAGGAGCCGGCATGTGCACACGGCCCGGGGCAGGAACGCCACCTAGGAGCCGGCATGAGCACACGGCCCGGGGCAGGAATGCCACCTAGGAGCCGGCATGTGCACACGGCCCGGGGCAGGAATGCCACCTAGGAGCTGGCAGAAGCGGGGATAGCATCGTCGTCCGACGGCAGGTGGTGGGGTGGGGTGGGGAGGTCACATTGGCCCTTTGCAGGACATGGTTAAGGTTTGGGGCTTCATTCTGAATGGGATGGGAGCCCGTTTGGGCCGTGGACTCAGCGTGATCTGGCTTCGGATGTGAAAGGGCCATCTGGCTCCTGCGTGACCAGCAGGTGAGGTTGGGGGCGGGGGCGGTAAAGCCGAGGACGAGGCCCGGAGGCCAGCGAGGACCATATGGTGACACCCTGGGAGAGAGGTGGCAGGTGCCTTGTCTGAGGGGACCTGGCAGCGCTCGGTGCGGAGGAGGTGACACGCGGCTGGGTTCTGGAGGTATTTTAAGGTAGAACCAAGGTCAAATTGTTCTCGAAGATTTTTGCTAAGTAGCTTTCTGCCAGAGGTAGATTACAGAAAAGCCCCTTTTCCGAGGGGACTCCGTGATGTCGTATTTAGGGCAGCAATTACCCTCCTCTTAACTTTCTGGGGGAGCTGTCTGTTAGGATTAACCTCTGTCCTCAGAGAGGCCTGGGTGACATGCTTTGTGTCAGAAGTCAGGCCAGATCCCAGAGCGCCTCAGCTGCTGCTCCCCACAGCAGACACCCCTCTTTTCTGAGGTTTTTCCTTTGCACACCCCGAGCGGTTCCGTTCTCACAGGCCGTATGTCGAGGTTTCCAGCCATAGTAGCATGCTGAGTAGTCACCGAAGGGCTAGTTAGCCTCGTAAAACATCATTAGCATCTTGTTTTCAAAAGACTAGCACAGTGATTTCTTTAGCAATCCTCTGAATTTTGTCGGCCCCCAAACTGTGATGCGATGATTCGTGTTTGAGCAAGTTTTGGAAGCACGCTACCTTGGCGAAGGCTTACGTTTGATTTCACGGTATTTTCTGGGTTGCCTTGTTTCTAAATGTGTGTTTAAAATTTAAATGTTATTCAAAACATACCTGTAGATACCATTCAACAAATTATTTCTTTTTTTATTGTTAGACTTACTGGGGTGACATCGGTGAGCAGGAATTGCGTAGGTCCCAGGTGTGCCGTTCACAGCGCATCGTCTGCGCGTTGCATTGTGTGCTCAGCACCCAGTGTCAGTTCCAACAAATTATTTCTAAGAGTAAAAATATAAGTTGACTGGTAGTTTCAACTATTCATGTATTTATTTATTTATTCTGAGATAACCAGTGGCCTATGGTTGTTTTTCTCTTTTTAATTCTGAAAAATTTCTCAGTGACCATGTATTCACTCTCAAACACTGGCCAGTCCGCTGACAGGCTTTACTGGAGTGAGGGCACCGTGCTGCATAGCACTCCCTGTTGCACCTTAGGGTTCTGACCGGCCCTCTCTGTTCCTGAGTAGGACTTCAAGTATTGTCGGGGGGTCTCAGCTGCTATTGCACTTAGAGTGCCGGAGCCCGGTGCACACACCCGCGTTGTCATCAGGCAGCGTGCACACCGACATTCCAGCGTCTGCCCCCTCACACCCCGTGCCTCATTGTTCTGCATGCTCTGTCACATCCGAGAGTCACATGAACTCTCAGCCTCTGGGCCCAGACCCTGTCTCTGCCTCCCCCGTCGCCTTCCTGCAGAAACTCAAATCGAATTTACTGTGTCGTGCGCCAACTGATGGCCCTGAAATGCGTGACATTCCGTAGACGTAGGAGTGCACTCCTGGATGTGCAGTCATTTCATTGCGTGCTCTGGTGGGACACCTGCCACGAGCCTTGGAGGCTCCAGCGTGGCTACCTGACGACACCGACCAATTGCTTCTTCCTCAAGAAAAGGACAGAGCCCTTGTCAAGTGTCCGGAGAGAGTCTGGGCTTTGCTCCGTCCGTCGGCGGTGGGCTCTGTCCCGTCCTCCATGGGGCTGCCTCCTGGACCCCTTTCTCGTGGCCTTGTCCACGGTGAGCCAATCCTCTGTTCTGGGACAAGATGAAGCAGGAGGGACAGGAGATGGGACAGGGTGAGACGGGGACACGGTGACTGCTTCCCGGCCAGCGTCACGCACTCCATGCGCAGCCGTGCCGAGCACACGGTGACTCACGGGGGACAGCCTCTGCCCACGCACGTGCAGTCGCCACGACGTTCGAGATGGCACCGCGTGCTGGGCAGTCCCGTTGCTTCCACGGTGACGTAGGCCCCTTCCCGTGGAGGGCTTTGCTCCCGTGCCGACGTTATAGGGACCCAGCGACGTTTCCCGCTTAGAAGGTGCTAGAACGTTTGTGTATAGATTCCCCGTCAGCAGGAAAGAGTCATTCATTCTGTGCGACTCACCGGCATTCGGCCTCATCGATGTGGGGACCGGATAGGCTGAGACCCAGCTGGCGCATGTGGGGTGTCTGCCAGGCGTTGTGTGAGCGTGGAAATCAGAGCGTGTTGTCCCCTCTGCGCCTTCTCCTTAGCGTTTCTCTGCTCCGTTCAACGCGCGAAATGCTTATTTGGTAGTTTTGTGAAGTTTCAGGGTCCCAAATTTTCTAATCCCGTTAACGACAGAAACAAGAAAATACATGTTGCCCCGTAAAACCACAAATATCTCATCTAGTTAAGTTTATGCAATAATTAGCATGAGAAAGATTTTCTCATAAAGCCTGGAGACTGTAACCAGATAATTCTGTTTGAAAGTATCCATGGAAATTTAGTAACATAATAACCCAAACTAAAGAAGTTCTCTTTTTATGATGTTTTCACAATAACTCCCATGATCTGCACAGTTAACTTGGTAAGAGCTCATTATTAGAAAAAAAGATTATTGTTGCATTATGTGTAATTAAAAATGTGTGTGATGGTGAGAGAAAAATAAATGCTTTGCTTATAAACACCATTAAGGGAAGAATCTCTATTATCTGAAATTACAGTTTGAACTCATGTCGCACGTTGGGTCGAGCGCTGTTGATGGCCGTAGAATTTACAGGAAAAACTGCAGAACGCACCAGAAAGGAAAGAAAACCTGTGGGTTTTCCCCTAGCCCGTAAACCGCTTTTCCCAGACATATAAGTGGCACTGGCTGTGCCCCCGCCCCGTGGAAGTGGGAGTCAGCGAAGACACAGGGTCTTGTACAAAGGCCGTGTGCTCGTCTTAAAGGGCCCTCACCCCGCTTATCTGCGCCCAGGAGGCTTCTTTAGAGCACCGAGCGACGGCAGAAGCAGGCGGAGCCCATTTCGTCCTGTCGCCTGTGGACAGCTTGGCCCAGGACCCCACTGCTGCCAGAGGGAGCAGAGAACTTAGGGACATCGTACCCCAAGCAGAAGTGAAGCACGAGCCGAACAGCACCGGTCCGGTCTCCCGTCCTGCAGAGTTATGGACCGTGTCTTTAAAGTTTCGATGAGTCTTTTATCTGGAAGCATCTAAAATTCAGCAGAATTCACGGTGCACACTCAGCTTCTCTAAGCGATCTACAAGTGACTCCCCAATGTCTTAAAACGCTGGCAATCCTCTTGCAGCTGCATCGTTAAAATGTTTCGTTTACGTGGAAAAATGCTACTTTGCCCTGAAAATCACTTTTATTCTGAAATGGCCACAGGTTTCGTGAAGCGGAGAGCAGCCGGCTTCTGCCTGCACCTGGGGGAAGCACACTCCACCGGGACGACCAGCGGAGCGGACTTGGTGCCTTTACTTTCTAAACCTAAAATCTGTACACGTAAGTCCCCGCAATGTCACGTCTTGGGTGCTGCTGCAGGAGGCGCGCGTGTAACTGGGGGAGAGGAGAGAGAAGCGGGTCGCCACGTGCACAGCAGCAGCTCACCGAACGCTTCGCTCTTATTTCAGGCAAACGCTAACAAAAGGCTGATCTTTCCCCCTTGGGCACATTCTGTTGTTTATTACAGAAGCCTCGGCATTCCTAATATTTACAGGCCGTGCACAAGTCCAGTCCTGACCTATGTTTATACCACAAATAAAATCTTAATTGCTGCTTCAGTGTAAGTCCCACGATAAGCACCATTTATCCAGGTGTAGATACGTGGAAACCGGTCTCTCATCTTAACGATTCCTCGGCTGCTAGCACATTATTAACAAAATAACAGGTTTTCCACGAGTGGGTTCGACGTTATGGTGCAGCTTGCCGTGTTTAGAAGGATGGCAATGACAGGAAATATATTGAGATGTGCACACAGAATACGGGACACAAAGCTGTCCGGACACCTGGCTTGACAGAACTTCCTTGTTTTGAGTTTGGTTTGGGGATGGAGCTGAGAGGGGGTGTCGGGACTGCTGGATTCTATGTTGGGGAATTGGACCAGTGCCGCCCCGTCTCCCAGCTCGGAGCCCACAGGGTCACAGGCACAGTCCGCTCACACCTGAGCGTCACAAGGGCAATGTCCCGGCTCATGTGGAGACTCGCTAGGTACCCAGCAGACCGCCGGGGCTGCCGAAGGGGTTGGCAGGCCAACCGCGTGGTCAGGAGACCATTTGATCCGCTCCCGCTCCAATTCGCGCAGTTTATCATCTTAAAATACATTTTAGAGAAAATTTACGAATCACTAAATATATAAATAAATACATACAAACATAAAAATAAAAGAGGACGAGGCAGAAGTCAGAAAGTAGATGCTCACTTTTTCCCAACGCAGGTTCCTGAAAAGCAACCAGAAAGTAGAAAGCTGCATGACAGAGAAACCATCAGCATCCATGGAGATGGCCGGTGACGGTCACACACCTCACAGAAACGCCTGGAACCAGAAGACGTGACTGTGATGAAATGCACGCAGGCCTGCCTTGTGACTTAGCTTTGTGCATTTTAGCGCTTTGATCGGGCTCTGGGCCCGAGCCCAGGATTACGCCGAGACTCCGTGTCTACTGTACGTGTACATTTTGGCTGCCAGATCTCCCTTTTACGCCCTCCATTTTCGTTAGGGCTTTTCGCCACGGGCAAGGTGACTTACTGACTCGGTGGCGATTACGTTCAGAGCTCCTAGCGGCTCCCCTGACGTCAGATTTCCCCCGTTGGTTTCATCTGGAGACGGGTACCTCCCGCTCTGGGGGCAGAGGGCAACACTGTCCTTGCCATGCACTGGTGACTGTTCAACACTGTCCCCAAGCAGGTAGCACAGGGACACGGCTCCACGGGACGGCGTGACTCAGACACCTCTGTGGTCTTGATGACAAACCGTTTCAATACCATGAGGTGAGCGTGTCAGCGGCATCTGCCCCCGAAAATGATTACTTTTAAATTTCTTCATCTTCGTGGCTCCCACAAAAACTTCTGGTTAACACTTAAAAGGGTGAAGTTTATCCTC
The DNA here is from genome assembly GCA_004026885.1 of Lyroderma lyra. Taxonomy (NCBI): domain Eukaryota; kingdom Metazoa; phylum Chordata; class Mammalia; order Chiroptera; family Megadermatidae; genus Lyroderma; species Lyroderma lyra. The sequence continues at coordinate 24,705 of PVJL010013546.1, forward strand.
AGAATCTTCCAAGAAGATCCTCACCTAAAACTTTTAGAAAAACACGTTACGTTTTCCAAAGCATCCATTTGCAAATGGCATAATTCTAGGATTAAGTCCACTGGGCATTCCTTTTTTTTTTTTTTTTTTTTTTTCCTAGAAGGACCTAACAAAAGAAAACTGTAGCGATATTTCTTATCATTTACAATTTATTGACACATTTTCGTGAGAAGAACTGCTCCGAATCACGGGTCTAATCCTAAGAATCGATGTAGGTAGTCCATCCTCTATTTGAGCAAAAATCCAAGTCAACACACTTTAAATTTGGTGCCTTTGAACTTTTACAGACTTTTCTTACTCACCTCCATACTCACGAACATTTTACAGCTTAAAAGATGTTTCACTTTCGTTTGCAATTAACGAGCTTCACTCTGATGATCTTTTTCATTCAGATGTTTCCTTAAATTCAAGTATATTCATTCGGGGGATCCCAAATTCCACAAGGAATATAAGGTTCTGCAGACAAAGCTTGTGACGGTCACCTTTCTTCATCCAGGCACGCATAAAATACGAAGCGATTCATATTTATTTTTAATGGAGCCTAATGAGCTCAGAGTGCACCCCCTCCTAAGGGGTGCCTGCTGCAGACGTAGCTGAGAGAAGAGGAAGAGGCTTTCGCCGCCTGGATCAGTCACGTTGCACTTGGGCAAACACCTGGGCCCCTGGGACCGGGACGATTTCCATGCTCGTGTGTCCAGTGTTCCGCTGTGACTTTCTCAGGGCTTGCTGGGGAGGCACGGGACTGGCCCCGGGAGGTGGCGTGGGCTTCCTTCTCTTGCGCCCGAGTAATCTGAATACATCCTTCCCGGTGCAGAAAATGCACCCCAAAAGAAACACATGCCTGCCTTTTGCCATCGGGCCTGCTTCTCTCCTCGTTTCACAAAGCCAGAAGCACACACTTGCTTAATCTTAATTTCACGTTTAACAGTTCCTGGATCATCACCTTGGAAATGTACGTCCCTACCGAAGAAGTCACGGCAAAGGAAGCCGCTGACTCTGTAGAAACCTCCAGATCCACACTGGGCTCAGTGTTCCTAAGCAGGGAAACCACACGTCACAAGGAGTTGCTGCTTTCAAGGTCAGAGCTGAGATCAGACGGCCCCCACCCTGTGACACAATTGCAAGATTGTGTCCCCAGAAGCACTGTCTGCAGCTTTGAGCACAAGTGGGTCACGTTGTCCAGCGACCCTTTGCGTCTGATTCATGACTTGCATTTAGTTTGCCTGAGATCTCATGAATCCACTGTCCCCTCGAAAAAGACAGGAAGACACAGACAAACCCCAACAACAAAACATGCACACACCAAAATGACCCCATCAGGTACTCTCGTTTCCAGGAGTGGGCAGCAGAAACAGCCTTTAGAAAAATCTCCTAATAGTTTTTGAATAAAGATTATGTCCCTTCATGTTTACTCGATTGTCTGGAAAAATCTACATTCCGGGAAGTCAGGGTTTTCTGCCTAAACGTTCGCGTATAAATAGCCTGAGGTGCCTTTCAGATCCTAAGCGGTGGGAGGCGTGATTGCAGTCTGCAAGCCTGTGCTTAAATGGTCAGAAATCACCTTGAAACGGGGACGTCATGGCCGTCCGCGGGGCTCCCCGAGAGGGCTGTCTGGGCAGCAGCCCCCGGCACGACGCACAATGCCGCTTTGTTTGCTGGGCCATGTTTCCGTGTCTCTGGTACTGATTCAGTTTCATTTGTCAGCAGATGTCTGTTTACCCGGCTCCCTGTTAGTAATTATGGCAAACAGGTTTTCTTGAAATATATTAGGGACTCTTTTAACTCTTGTCCACACACTTTAAGGCAAGATAATGACAAACCGCTTTAAGGTTTATGCAAAGCCGGAGACTGAGGTGGAATACGTGGTCGCCTCACATAACTTACAACTTCTCTCTCCCAGAAACAAACACACAAACAAAGAAAAAAGGACGTATCACAGCAACTTCTATTCCTGTCACCAGACACCGGGATAACAGTTGGAGACGTTGTTCACGGGCAGGAAGTAAGGAAGCGATCACAGCGAACGCTTTATTAGCCCACAACAACGTTTCAAAAATCAACTCACATCGCAGAATGCTGAAAGACAGTAAGGTGTCCCCTCTCTAAATGCATCCACAAAGACACAAACACCGACCTGGGCGTGGGTGTGTCGCAGAGCTTGTCACATGGGGACATCTGGTCAGGCCATCTCCTCTCGCCTTTGCAATCGGAGCAAATACCCTTGCCTGCCTGAAAATCATAAAGGCGCCCAAACATCTGGAAGCTTTAGAAGAGAAGTAAAATAGTTATGGGGGAAATCCAGATTAAAAAATGCAGATGTTTAATGGGGCTGTCAGTTACGTTACAAGGAGCGAGGGCAGAAACAACAAGAAGCCACTGGTGGAAAATTAAAGCAGTTTCAGGAGCCACTGCCAAGCTCGGAGCAGTGAAAGCCGTAACCCAATACGGCCGGGCCTCTAGACCAGGGGCTGAAAATGGTACCATGTGCAATTTTGTAAATTAGCCATTTCCAAAAAGTCTTTTTCATTAGAGCACAGTAAAAGAGCTTCAGACTCTCCCCCCGCCCCACCCCTCTCTCGGGTCATTAACATGGGGCAGTGCTCCGGAGTTTGGCTTTCATCAGTGACAAGCCCGCCCCCGCTCCCCCCGCCCCCGCCCCCTCTCCAAGACCCTCGAATACTGCTGAGTGGCCAGAAACGACAGGAACAGCAAAGCTGACAAATGACGGCCAGGCCCCTCCCCCGGTGCCTGGACAGTCAAAGCCCCTGCCAGGCCACGCCCGAAAGCAGCAGCGGGAGACAAAGACACAAAGATTCCATTCTCCCCGAGAAAACAGGCTTCGTGTGTGACGCTCAAGTGGGGAAGACGGGGAGCTGACACGTTCGCGCCATTTCGGGGAGGCAGGGCCGCGTGGTTCAAGAAGACTGAAATTGCCTTTGATTGCATCAAAGCCCAACAAATGTTGTTTAACCTAAACGTTCTTTTCAGTCTGCAGAAGGCCATGCAGTGGCAAGACACTTGATTATTATTTCTTTAAGCGCCTGGCTCAGAAGGAGACAGGATCTCGAGCTCAGCAGAGAGATGCTCATTACACACTCTTGCGTCCTAAAGAGTTAACACGGGCTCACACCACAGGGTCCGCAACACAGAAGGAGAAAGTGAAAAGCAACCCTATTGAATCAAAGGATTCAGCAAGATAATATTAAGTCCTTCTGAGTGTGTTTCCTATAAAAAGAGTCCCCTCCCAGCAGCCCCAGGCGGTCATTACTGGAGAGGCGGTGATTGCTTTACTGGGGGCTCAGACCCTGGCATCTGCACCTCACCAGGCAGGCAAGTCGTGGCGTGCGAGCCCAGGGCCGGCTGGTCGGCCTCCGGGCCGGGCCGGGCCGGGCGGCCGTGTGGGTGCGCGGCGGGGCCTGGGAGACAAAGAGGGGGCGTCGTTCCCGCCGGGAAGGGCCTGCTTCCCCGCCGCCCCCAAGTCACGGAGGCCAGGATCAGTGTCAGAGATGAAAGAAGTATGTGGAAAAGGGAGAAATGAGAAAACGAATCAGGGAGGGAGGAGGGAGAGAGACACAGGGAGAGAGAGGGAAAGGGGCGACGGGAGAGGTTGAAGTATTAATTTAAAGTCATGTTTTCGTGCAAAGGAGGGGCCTCTCCCTCCGGCCCTCTGAGATGGGCCCCGTGGGTGTGTATGGGCAGACCGGACTCCGCATTGTGTATGGGGGCGGGCCTGGGGGGCGGCCCTCTTTGGGGAGAAGTCTGCCAGCAGCTTTCAGCGGACGATCTGATGGACCTTTGTGTCTAAGGCCCCCAGCCCTGGGCTCCGGGGGCTCAATGAAATCCTCCAGGAAAGAACTTCCGGCTCCCGTGGAGTCTGCTGACGTCCCAGGTCCAGCAGTTGTGTCGATGGCGGACGCGTTCAGTTCTTGCAGAGTGCTGGCAGTGGGCTTAGTGTACGTGGCCAGGTTAAAGGGTAGTTGGTGGTAACCATCGGGGGGCATAGACCAAGCAACTGTCCTAGGCATTCTGAATTTTTAAAAATTTATAACAACTAGAAAAAAACAACCACTGAGAAGACGGTTTGTACTCCACCACCTTTTTCAAGCTCCTGCAATTCCAACGTTCTTCCTCAGTAGGAATGTGAGTGACAGAAGTAACTGACCAGTTCCACCGTAGTGTGACACGAGGTGACTGAGAGGGAAACGCGACGGTTAGGGAAGTCTGACGACCATGAGAATGTCTTACACAAGCTCTCTGTTCCCACCACAGAACTCGTGTATGAGACACGCTGTCCTTCCAATCTAATCAGAAGACTGTGCCGCATTTTAAAGGCAGTATTGCTAGTACTAATGAATAACACTGATGTATGAAACATAACACTGAGGTATGAAACATAACTAAATGTGCAAAGCATTCATGCTTTTGCTGTCCAGAGGGGGTGTGGTGGGACGCTTATTTGGGGATTTAGGAGCCTCATTTCTTATGGGTGTTCAGCCACTCTGTAATTTTAGTGAGTCTCTGAGCCTCAGTTTCCCTATCTGTCCTATAAGGAATTTGCCAGTAGTAGGAAATTGTTTGGGGCAGCGTGGACTCAAAAATTTGAACATGTGTTGGGGGAGGGGCGAGGAGTGAAAGTTTCGTTGTGTTTTACACCTTGAACGTTCGGTATGAGGGGCAGAGCTGGAAAGTCCCTGGTGAGGTCTGTCAGGCCCGTCTAGAGGCTGCATGATAACCACAGGCCAGGCTGGTCGTCAGGACGTTTCGCCCTCTGCACCCCTAAATCTGATACCCTGCCATCTGAATTTCTTCAAGTGTCCCTGAATCCCTGACGTATTTATTTAGGTTAGTCCTTTCTCCCTTGTCGGTCATTTTCCTGCTCAGCGGACGTGCCCATTATGGCCGGGAGAGCCAGGGTGGCCCGCAGAGCTCCAGCCAGAAGACAGGAGTTATTTTAAGCCCCTCCCCCAAGGGCCTGGGAAGCTGGAGTGACAGGTGAGGACTAGGGGGCGGCCAGCAGGGGTGCTCTGGCCTCTGCAGTCTGCTCCCCCAGGTGTCAGTGAACGCAGGAGAGCACGGTGGGACCAAGGCCTGGCTACAGGGGACAGTGTCAGGAGAGCACTGACGGTCTTTTCACCGAAAGCAGGAGACATCCATTCCTGGAGAGCGGTCACGTGTGTCTCACTTATGAAAATCAACCGACGTCTAACTCTAGGCAGTGTCTCTGGGAGTACTTCTTAATGAAAGACCAGAATTCTGTAATTCGTTTGTGAAAAGGAAGCAGATACATTTGCTTATCTTCATTCGGCCTAACGGAAAGAGAGAAAACCACACCGCTAAATCCCATTCAGTAGTTACGTTTTGAGAATGCATCACGTAGACCGGGAGAACGATGTCAGGATCATCTAAGCAGGTAAATTAGTCTCTTTAGAGAGATTATGTGACCAAAAACAAAGCAAATATATTTAATATGTTTGGGATTAAAAATCTAGATTTATTTAACAATTGTTCTAATATGATTTAATATGTTCAAACCATTCCAGAAACACATGGGAAATACCTCCGAATGAAAACTAATTTTTCTGATTAATTAGCACCGTGGACGTAGCCCAAACTACTGGACTTAACAACTTTCCACGGGTCTCTGGTTGTGATTGGACGAGGCTTATTTTATGAATGGGGAACCTCGAACACACGTTTCTGGGGTCGGATTAGTGGCCCTGGAAAGGGAATGTTTGGGGTGTGGAAAGGGGGCCCACCTTCCCACAGCAACACGCTAGTTTTAGCTGCGTTACTGGGCACGGCCCGAGTTTCCCGGACTTTGTCCAGGGATGCTGGCACGCCTACCCACACGTCCACGAAGGGCACCCCCGCGAGCTCCCCGGAAGCAGAGGGAGCGTGCCGTCCCGGAGGGGCGTGTCGGTGTGACCTGCGAGGCGGCCAGGGCGAAGGTACCGGAGTCCTTTCCGCCCGGTTGAGATGCTTTGTTCTTCCCGGCGTTGCATCATGTCCTCTCCTGCGCCCTGGTTTTTCTCTTCCTTTTCGTTGTCTCATTAACGGATGTGTCTTGTAATTGATGCCGCCTACCGTCCTTTCGTAAATATGGGCCCGGTCACTTAGGCCAGCCGTCGGAGAGGGGCCCTAAATACACGTCAGAGGAGTCTGGGAGCTGGGGGGCACCCCGAGCGTCTCCTGGGGGCAGTTTGGAGGAGCATGTTGGCCCCACTGGGCGCAACACGGTATTCAAACAGCCCTTTCGTCTTACTCCCTTTAAACATGAAAGCAAACCTCCAGGCCCTTGAAGGACCTGGGCGAACCACATGTGGAAGCAGAGGAGCAAGCCTCCGAGAAACATCCTTCTGTCACATCTGTAACGACGCTCAGCAGCTTTTCAAGGAAGACCTGCAGGTGAATGATGGCTTTTAATAAGACACACGACAGTCTCAATTATGAGACTCGTCGCTGTGTGTCGTGTGTGCCACTTAATGTTCCCAGCAGGACGTTTTTTCTCATCAAGCTTTCAGGGACGTCTCCTCTTGTCTGTGTGCGAAGCATATTTAAGGGGTCCTGCAGAGCCGCGCTCATTTAAAGAAAAGACAAAAAAAAAAAAAAAAGCCCAAAACAAACAAACAAAAAAACTACCTTTGTCAAGTGGTCAGACAGACGGGAACTAGAGGATTATAGGTGAGAGGGAGAAAATGAAGGGTTGGAGGCTGTAATTTCTATTTCTGTGGTGGCGACCCAATCGGCTGCTGGAGTCGGGCGGTTTAAAGATACGGCTCCTCCCTCGGGAGTGGAATGGAATCAGGCCCCGGTGGGGCGGGCGCGCGCACATGTGGGGGAGGGTGCGCGCACATGTGGGGGAGGGCGCGTGCACGTGGGGAGGGCGTGTGCACGTGGGAGGGCGTGTGCATGGTAGGGGAAGGTGCGTGCACGTGGGGGAGGGTGTGTACA
>PVJL010013547.1:0-31792 GCA_004026885.1 Lyroderma lyra
GCGTGGGCGGGAACCTGTGGGTAGTGGCCTTTTCGGCGCTTGGGTGGGGAATTCTGCACTAATCTTCATGTCGATCCCTAGATCACTAATCTTCATATCATCATGGTTTGTCTTGAAACAGAAACCTATGTGTTTGAGGGTAATCCCTCGGAACAGAATATATTCCCTATTTTTGTGGGTATTGGAAACCGGAGAAAGGCTTGTGAAAAGTCTTTTTAGCCGTTTCTAGTAGTTGAGCCAAGCTTCAGCCCGCAGCTTAACTGGGTGCAGGGGGTTTGATGAACCAAAATCGTCCCTGAGGGTGGGCGTTTTGGAAGGGATTCAGCTCTTTAGTTTCCTCCCAAAAGAGCGACCACCAGTTTTTCAATCTGGCTTGGAGCGCATTCCCTCCTCCCTCCAAGTTCATAAAGTCCTTTTCCTGTCAGCCATTTTTGTAAACACTTAACCTCCGAGATAGATAGAGCATGGTATTCCCGACTTAAAAGAGATGAGGTAAATTTGTATCATACAGCTAATGAAGAGGGACTGGGATTAGAACTCAGGGCTGTGGAACTTCAGACCGCTGAACTGGTAACCATCAGGCTGTTTGTACCTTTGGTGGTTTCCGTAGTTCGTTCCTGAAATAGAATCCAATTCTGCCCCTGTTCCATAGGTTTCTGCCTGGTGGTTCTCCGACAGGAGGCTGGGCCCAGAGCGCAGGAGAGGTCGAGAAAGTTACTTTTCTCCTGATCTCCAAAGGCTCTGTGGGTGGAAGGATACCTCCCCTGGGAAAGGAACTGTCTTGGTTTTCATGGTATGGGTTGGAGCTTTTCTTTCTGGAAGACCTTTGTCACTCTCTTTTTCCTTAGTCTGGCATACGTAATGTTTTCCCAACACAGATTTTGGTGGGAGTGATTCAAGACTGGAAGTGTCAAGACTGCCTGACTGCCCCGCCTTTTAGAGCACATGCTCTTTTGCCCAGACTTGACTTGTAGATGAGTGGTGGGGAACAGTAATGTTTGGCAGGGTGATGTTGGTAGCTTGCTCTATTATAGGAAGGGCAAAGGAGCTGGGGCAGTTGCAAAGGGACGGCCGATTGAGACTGCGGCAGAGAATTGTGTGAGCCCTTTCTGCCAGTGGTATCCACTTTCCTATTCACTCTTTACCCACATTGGGGCGGGCGGGGGGGGGGGGGTTCCCTGGTTGGGAATCGGACCCAGGCCTAGGCATTCAGAGCATCAGAGCCTAGCCACACCACCATCAGGGAACTCCCTACTCATATTTTTTGATCAGTAGAAAGAGAGAGGTTCTGGGAGGAATGTAAGATTTGGGACTTGTCTCGTCCTCTGTTCTGCCTTCCTTAGAAGCTACAGCAAGAGGCATTAGATAAGTGGTTGCCCACTCAGGACCTCTGCTCTGCTGGCCCCAATCCTTTTGGGGTGATGGGCTTGAATTGTCCCTTGTTTGACCTGTGTGTCCTTCCTGGGTGACACTCAACTGTTTTATCTGACTGGGTTCCCACCAGTACAGAGGCCAGTGAACCACCTTTTTGTTCAGAAGGAAATGAAGTGGTGTTTTTGCTTCCTTTCTCAGGAGAACTACGATGACCCGCACAAAACCCCTGCATCCCCAGTTGTCCACATCAGGGGCCTGATTGATGGTGTGGTGGAAGCTGATCTTGTGGAAGCCTTGCAGGAGTTTGGACCCATCAGGTACTCTACTCATAGGCCAGGAGTTGAGTATACAGAGAAGTTGACTCTTTGGTGTCCTATGTGTCACTGATTTCTCATTGGAAGTGACTTGGCCAGTTTGGTTCAGTGTCCTTTGGCTGAGTCCTAGGGTTCCTCTGTTGTTGAGATTGGCCATTGTACTTTGGGTTAAGTTACAGTAAGTACCATGTTCTTTTCTCCTTCCTCTTTTCTTTCTCTGTTTGGTAGTTTCTAATCAGCATTGTCTCGTTCAGCAGATACTGAGTATGTGGCACTTGCTAGGTACTTGGAATAGGGCAGTGAATAAAACTGTCTTTTTGCAGATAGTTGTCTCTCCAGAGTGATCAGCTCTTGGAGTCTGTAGGAAGCATTCGATTGAGTCAGGTGAAGGAGAGGTCAGGAAGGAAGGCTTCCCAGAGGGAGGTGATGCCAAAGCTACAACTTTTGTGCCTGTCCAGCCACTTATGGCAACGGGTGTTCAGGTCAGGAAACTGACAGAGTACAGAGGAGTCCAGAGGCCAGGGAGGGGTCAGTTTACAGGAAATTGAAGGCCATATTCGATTCTTGTCTTTATCCCCTTAAGAGGATTAAAACCTGTGTTTTTTTCTGCCAGCTATGTGGTGGTAATGCCTAAAAAGAGACAAGCATTGGTGGAGTTTGAAGATGTGTTGGGGGCTTGCAATGCCGTAAACTACGCAGCAGACAACCAAATCTACATTGCTGGTCATGCTGCTTTTGTCAATTACTCCACCAGCCAGAAGATCTCCCGCCCCGGGGACTCGGATGACTCCCGGAGCGTCAACAGTGTGCTTCTCTTCACTATCCTGAACCCCATCTATTCCATTACCACGGTGTGTGCCAGCTCCTCTGTGGGATCTCCCTTAATCCCTTTTTGTCTCCTCCCTGGAACCAGACTTACCTGCCCAATGCCCTTTCATTTTGTCCATCTTTGCCTTCGCAGGATGTTCTTTACACTATCTGTAACCCATGTGGCCCTGTCCAGAGAATTGTCATATTCCGGAAAAATGGAGTCCAGGCCATGGTGGAATATCCTTTGCTAGGAAACAGGTGTTCACTGGGGTGGAGACACTCAGGGCTGGACAGGCTGCCATCCTTCCAATCAACATGTATCTACTGAATGCCTGCCATGTGTTAGATGCCTTCACAGAGCCCACAGTCTGATTGGAGGGGTCATCAATAAATGAGTAATCAGGTATAGTATGAAAGTGCTGAACGTAAAGTGTTGTGAAAGGAAAGAATAGGGTGCTGTGAGATACAAGGGGAAAGGGATTTACAAATTGGTCTGGAAGGCCGAGGAGGTGTTACCCTATTTCTATGAGGATGTAGGAGCTGGTATTCAGGGTGGAGGAACTAGTTTCTGCAAAGGTCCTCGGGTGGGCAGGAGCTTAATGTTGGAGAAAGTGAACAACCTGACACCTGAAGAGGAGCAGACATGGAGTAGAGAGTTTGCTGTGGACTTTCGATGAAGTTAATAGGGCATCCTAGACATTGGTGTGCAAGTTTGGGTCACTGCACTTTCAGGGCAGGAACATAATCTGGTTGGCATTTCAGAGGTTGTTCACACTTAGTTAAAACAGCACAAGAGGGAAAGGATTGGGCTAAAGAAGGGGCTTGGTCTGCAGCAGTGGCAGGGGAGGTTGCTGCCTCCTCTGGGCTGGTGGGGTGGGAATACAGGTTATGAAAAACTTGGGCAGTGACTCTTCACCCGGGGCAGCACTCCGGCCATCTCCATGTGAGTAGTGGGGCTGTGGCCCTGAACTAACCCCAGAACCCATATGTAGCAGCAGTCTTTGGATGCTGCCTCCTCATCTTCATCCCTCTTTGGGACAGCTCGAAATCCTTTCCAAAGAGGGACTTTCCTTAACTATGTTCACATTTGACTCTGTGCAAAGTGCCCAGCGGGCCAAGGCCTCACTCAATGGGGCTGACATCTACTCGGGCTGTTGCACTCTGAAGATTGAGTATGCCAAGGTAGGTTTAGGGAGTGACTGCCCCTTGTCAGCCTCCATGTGTGCTGGGGCCTGACTGACTTTAAGCTTTGTCTTGTTCGTACAGCCTACACGCTTGAATGTATTCAAGAACGATCAGGATACTTGGGACTACACAAACCCCAACCTCAGTGGACAAGGTAATCCTGATGGCCACTTTGTTCTAAACATACCGCCTTCCTTCATTCGACTAGTGCACTGCATAGATCTGTGCTCAGGGTTATGTAATGCCATTGGGCTCCCTGTGGACAGGGGAGGGTCTTGGGTCAGCTTTCAGAAAAGACTGGTGGGAGAGGGTCAGTGAGGGGCCTCTGTAGGTCCTAGCTGCTGCTGGGGCCCTTTGATGCAGCTGAGGGTGCAGATTCAAGGCAGAGGTTTTGAATGGGGAGTAGGAAGCAGGCCTTGCTGAGCACTGGGCCTAGCAAAGGCTTGTAAACCAGTAGCAGCTCCCAAGCAGATCCTGCTGCTTCCCTTCTAGGAGCCTGCTTAGGTTTGCCGACTTTTCATTCTCGCTGGGCGGGGAATGGTTCTCTTGCTCTTCACTATCGAGGGTCTGGTTGAGGGAAGGTGGGACAGATTGGGGAGGTGATGAGAGCTCCCTGGGCTCTTGCAGCAGAGCCTTTGAGCAAGTTGACCTTGTTGGAGGTGAGACCCTGGATTGGATCAGGGCGGACATGCCTCACGTCATTTGTAGGGGAGACTCAGCTGCTCTGCGGGGGCCCACATGGACAACCCCTTTCCTAGAATCTGTTAAGAATGTTTGCCTTGGATAGGAGGGAGAAGTGGAGGATTGCCTTTGAAAAGCAGCAGCTGCTCCTCAGCAAGACTCCATCTGTGTCTTGGTCTGATACCTCGGACTAGGTCATGGGCTGAGGGAAGAGACTGGTTGCTGACATCTCAGAGGCCCTCATTTCTAGCCAGGCCTGTCTTGCTTGCCCTTGCAGCTGGGAAGCAGTGGGCAGGGTGGGCTAGACTCTTCCCAGGACCCTCACAAGGGGCGCTGTGGGCCTGGCTGCTGCTCCCTGCTGAGGTCAGAGGCAAATTGGTGAGCAAGTGAATGTACCAGAGCAGGCAATGGCATTACATGACTGCTAACAGAAACATGGCAACCAACCATTTCTTCTCCAAGGAACATAAATAGAAGATGTGCAGACCGGCAGGGGCTAGTGGCAGGGGCTGGCTGTGCATTGGTTTTGATGCCTCTCAGTTTTGGCCGCCCCAAGGCCTGGGGGTCAAAAACGAGAGCTGATGAGGTAACCTGGAGTGAGGGCGGTGCTTCGCTACCCCCTTGGGAACCATACTTCAGCGGCTCTGCCTCTGCACATTGCTCACCAACACACACGGTAGAAACCACTAGCTCTTCCTGGAGAGAACAGAACATGCAGCCTCCACCACGTCCCCAGAAACAACCGCAGACTTGAGCTCACTACATCAAGAACACCACACCGCGCTCCAAGGAACAGCTACAAGCACAGAAACAGAGGCAGACAGAGACAAAGAAAGAGACGCAACATGCCAGCAGACACTGCTTTTTTTACTAAACATTAAAAAATGGTCAAAATCCAAGCAAACTTGAACCCGAGAATGTACACAGAAGTAGGAAACACAGAGAACAGAGCTCTCTCAGCCAGCCAGCGGCGCTCTTTTCGGAGAACGTTTCACAGACTGAAGTAGATTCCATGGGCCTCCAAGACAATAGGATCCTCTCTCCATTCCTCGCCATACGGGTTTTGTTTTGTTTTCTAAGTCCTTTGGTTTGGGGAGGGCCTTCTTTTTTTTCTGTTTTGATATTTTTATTTTTTCTGCAGTCAACGGCTGCCAACCTAATCTGCACCAACTGGAGATCAGAAACCAAAAAAACTTAAACCACAACCAAAAAAAAAATCAAAAAACCAAAACAGACCTAAAAACCAGACAGCCAAACAGCTCAGAGGTACACAGTTACCTGCTGGTGGGTAACCGGGCACGCTGCAAGGCCAAAAGCTCGGGCATAGTGGGGCCACGGGCACACTTCATAACCAGGAGACACGCACATGGAGCGCTACACAGCCAGAAGCACCGCACTGCAGCACACAATGTGAGGAGATGACAACACGGAGGGACACTACCCACTTCATACACCTTTATTTTCCACTTTTCTGATATCTTCTGAGGACAGAACATCTGTGAGCCATTTTTGATTTAATCAAAACATTGACTGTTAAAGCAATTCTTTAAAGAAAATTGTAGCGGATGTGTACTGTAACTTGTATTTATGACTGTAAAACCATGTGATGCAGGGTCGCAGTGTATGTTTGATGGGACGCCATCTTTCAGAACTGTGCTAACTCACTGTTGAAGCGTCCAATGGTAAGAGAAAAAACAGATTTGTTTTTTGTGACAAATGGACATTGTACTCTGTACTTCTGCTGTAAGTAGCCCTTTTCCATCTTTGTAATGACTGATTGTTGAAAACGAAATGTAGGCCGGGTGTCAGGGAAAGGGCAGTGGTCTCGAGCCATGGGTTTTGGAGTCAGCCAGACCTGGGTTCAAATCCTGGCTCAGCCACTAACTTGCTTTGTGACCTTGGGCCAAATGTCTTTTAACTGCTCAGTTAAAAATTTAACTGTTCAGTTTCAGTATCTGTAAAACGGGACTAAAGCAGTACCTACCTCATAGGGTTGTTGTGAGGAATTAAAGAAGCGGTGATGTCTGTAAAGCGCTTACTAGCACAGTGTCTGCCACTCAAGCGCTAAATTAATGGTAGCAACCATGAACAGCCGGGGTCGGGAGGGGGGGTCTGCGCCATTGTCCGGGTCTGAGAATGTTGATGCCTTGTACATGACTGCTCATGTGAACTGATTCTGACTTCACCCTGTTTGTCCTTTTCCTCCAATCCCTCTTCGGGTTGGACATGTCTAAGTGGGAGGTTGACTGGGAACAGCGTTGAGAAAGGAATCTAGAGAGTGGGGTCTGGAGCTTCTAGAATTTTAGGGCTTGGGGGGCCAGATGGTATCTTTCTTCCTTTCCTGGGTTATTTTTCTGCTTTTAACCTCTCCCTTCAATGGGAGTTATTTTGGAAAGCCGGTCTTGGCTCCCATAACCTATTAACTTCTATAGTGGCTGCAGGTTCCCCAGAGGACCCAAGAGCTGGGCTTCCCACCAGGGCCTGGGCAGGTGAGAGAGCACTCAGAACCTGGCCTCATCCTTCACGGAGAAGGGAAAGCAGCCCAGTGGGTATGGGCAGGGGAGTCAAAGTGGGCTCTAGTCTTGGGCTTCATGCTCACCCTGGGTCAGGCCACAGGAGAGAGATCCCAGCAGCCCTTATGAGAAAAAGAGGGTTTGCACCCAGGCTCCGTGGAGCTGAGGGACTTGGAGATTAGTCCCTAGTCAGGAGGAAAAGAGCCATCCCTCTTTCTAGGTTAGCCTCTTACTGTTATTTTCTGTCCACAGGTGACCCTGGTAGCAACCCTAACAAACGCCAGAGGCAGCCCCCTCTCCTGGGAGATCACCCCGCAGAATATGGTGAGGGCAGGGGGTTCCCCTCCGTGGACTCCCGTGGCTCATGTGCCCCTGCCCGCCGCCCGCCACGCAAATTCTCACCCGTCCTCCCTCTCTTTCCTTCCCACCCCCCAGGAGGGCCCCACGGTGGGTACCACAGCCATTACCATGATGAGGGCTACGGGCCCCCCCCACCTCACTACGAAGGGAGAAGGATGGGCCCACCAGTGGGGGGTCACCGCCGGGGCCCAAGTCGCTACGGCCCCCAATATGGGCATCCCCCACCCCCTCCCCCACCACCCGAGTATGGCCCCCACGCCGACAGCCCTGTGCTCATGGTCTATGGCTTGGATCAATCTAAGATGAACTGTGATCGAGTCTTCAATGTCTTCTGCTTATACGGCAATGTGGAGAAGGTGAGCTTCTGCTGGGTCCAGTGCTTCCCTTGTAGACCTGGCAGGCCCCAGGGAGGCCCTGAGCCTCACAGCTTGCCGGTCAGTGAAGACAAAAAGAGCCAGATGTGGCCTGCTGAGAGCAAGCCCGTTGGAGGGTAACTCGCTTACTTGGATGACCTGCTGCAGACAGATTTTGTTTGGTTCCCACTGTATGTGGGTGTTTTATTTTTTAATTTCTGATGTTATAAAACCAGGATTATCACATGAAAGTACTAACATTTAACATTATGTGAATATTGTGGTTTGTGAAATGTACCACATTGTAAAATGTAACATTTTGAAATGTTAAAGATGATATGAGGATTTTCTCTAGAGAACTTGAAATGATCTGGCAGCACTGGGCTTTCTGCCTTACCTGTGGGAGAGTTCACTGAGGCTGGTTGGTAACAATCCACATGAGTCGGTTTCTTTCAAACCCTCTGAATGAAGCCTTTGGGTTTGCAGCAGCTCACTTGGCCCATTAACAGTAGCAGCTAACACAAGTTAGGTGTTCTTTCTGTAACAGGCACTGTTAAAAGTGCTTTACATGTTATAACTTGTTTAATTTTCACAAGCACCTTTAGTGAGACAACTGGGGGAAATTAAGGCATGGAGGGTGAATAACAGGATTCACAGACCTTTTTGTGGAAGCAGGACGCGGCTGAAAAGCCTGGCTTTTAAGAGCCAGCACTACTGTTTTTTACATTGTGTTTACATTGTAACCCACATGAAATATTTACGTCAGGAACCAGTTATCTAGATAAATGTGTCTATTTATTAACAGAAAAACCTTTATGAGATTAGCTCCTTTGGTTTTCTGCTGTGCCCACTGTTTTGTTTTTCATTAAGCGATCCAGCTATGGATCATGTGCAGTTACAAGAACACTGCCTACCTTGCGTTGGGCACTCACCGTGGACCCAGTGTGCTGCTCTGACTGATTTCCCAGTCACAAGTGACGATATGGCTGCCTAAATCCAGAGCAAGAGTTACTTTTAACTAACTTTTCAGAAGAAGGGTCCCTGGCAGCTGGGCAATGGTGCTGACCACGGTTGCTCTCCCCAAGGTGAAATTCATGAAAAGCAAGCCGGGGGCTGCCATGGTAGAGATGGCTGATGGCTATGCTGTGGACCGGGCCATTACTCACCTCAACAACAACTTCATGTTTGGGCAGAAGCTGAAAGTCTGGTATGTGCCGAGTCTCCCTGGGCTAGGTGCATTGGTGAGGGACTCGGGAGAGAAGGGATGAGAACGAGGCCTGCTCTGGACAGGGCCCCACAGAAGAGCCCAGTGAGGCAGAGGTACTTATTCAGGTGCGAGTGGGGGTGGTGGGTATGCTCTCAGGTGTTCTCAGAAACAGTGGGAGAAAGCGTCAGCCTCACCTCAGCTGTGACACAGTGCCCTGCGGCACACAGTGTTTGCTCTCAAGACAGGAACAGGACGGTAGTGGAGGGCTTGGGGAGGACACACTAGGTCTGACAAAGGGCTCCCCTCCCAGTGTCTCCAAGCAACCAGCCATCATGCCTGGCCAGTCATATGGGCTAGAAGACGGGTCCTCCAGTTACAAAGACTTCAGTGAATCAAGAAACAATCGGTTCTCCACTCCGGAGCAGGCAGCCAAGAACCGCATCCAGCACCCTAGCAACGTGCTGCACTTCTTCAATGCCCCTCTGGAGGTGACTGAGGAGAACTTCTTTGAGGTGGGTGCCATGGAGTTGGTCCCTTACCACAGCCATCTCGGTAGGCCATTCATTTTATTCTTTCAAAAAACATTGAGCTCTTCTCTGCCAGACTCTGGGTTGGGTGGAGGGTACACAATAGGACACACAGGCTGAGAAAGACACCAGACTTCTAGCAACAGTGGAACTTGCTGTGCTCTTCACATTTTTGGCAAGCTAGGGTGGCTACATCTGGGGAAGATTCTCACTGGTGATAAAGTGGTGATCAGGGTCCAATCTTAGAATTTTCCTGCTGTCAGGCAGGCCCACGGTGCCCAGGTAACATCCAAAGGGAGGGCCTGTTAAGGGCGAGGTCAGGGAACTAGGACAGTAAGTCTGGCTGGCAGAGTGGGACTTTGAACCTTACTCTAGCCAGAGACTTCATTCAGTCTGTCAAACATTTACCTGGT
This sequence comes from Lyroderma lyra, assembly GCA_004026885.1. Taxonomy (NCBI): domain Eukaryota; kingdom Metazoa; phylum Chordata; class Mammalia; order Chiroptera; family Megadermatidae; genus Lyroderma; species Lyroderma lyra. Next base: position 9,738 of record PVJL010013547.1, read on the forward strand.
GCTAACACATTCAAATAGTACCTGAGGACGGAAAGTTTAAAAAGCAGTTCCCTAGTTCTTGGCAACAATAGTTAAGAGCAGTGTTTCTAAACATGTTTTGGGGCCACGGGGATACCATAGAGTATGTGAGTAAGGACTTAAAAACTCTTTTCTCCAGAAAAATTCAAGCACACAGTCGTGCAGGGCACAGTGACTTGCATTCCGCTATGTGACACTTGAGTGTCTGCATCTGTTTGCTATCTTGCAGATCTGCGATGAGCTAGGAGTGAAGCGGCCATCTTCTGTGAAAGTATTCTCAGGCAAAAGTGAGTCATCTGCACTGCCTGTCTCCCCTATTGTTTGGTTGTAGATAGGCAGCTCCCTAGTTGTACTTGGGTCAGTCTAACACATTTGCTTTTTGATCAGGTGAACGCAGCTCCTCTGGGCTGCTGGAGTGGGAGTCCAAGAGTGATGCTCTGGAGACTTTGGGCTTCCTGAACCATTACCAGATGAAAAACCCAAGTGAGTATCTGTATCCTGCAACTTGCTCTCATCCCCCTTGTGGTCTAATGAGTTGGCTGGCTTCAGGCCAGAGCTGTCCTCTTTACCATCAAGATAGAGCACCAGGGATTTCCACACTGTCTGACAAATGGGACCTGGTCTCCAGGAGAGCAGCCTGAATTCCCCATGGGAGGCCAGCCTGGGGTGCTTGGTGCCACCCATTGCCAACGTGGAGGTTGCTCAGGCTTGTCCTCCAGGGAGCTGGCATTGCCTGTGTCAGAAGCTGCCAGTAACGTCCAGCCATGTGAGTCAATAGAAGCTGGCCCAGATAGGGACCATACTAACTGGCAGATAAAATTTGCCTCCCCAGTTCCTCAGACAATCCTGTTTGTTGCCTTGGGCCAGTCATGGAGCTAGGAGGAGCTAGGAATGGGATTCTCCATGAGAGTAAGGGAAGAGAAGTGCCTTGTGTATTTGGCTTGTTTTTCAGCTTCATATTGGGCAGTGACCAGTTAGACCCATGCAGTTAAGTGTAGGAAAAAATGTGTGCAAACCTAGGGAAACTGGGTGGGGGATCCTCCAGAGAGGGACCCAGCCAGACCTCTGTTTCCTCTTTCTTTTGCAGATGGTCCATACCCTTACACCCTGAAGTTGTGTTTCTCAACCGCTCAGCATGCCTCGTAATTAGGTGCCGAGGAAGAGTCCCATCCGAGCAGGAAAACATTTCTTTCCTTTATGCTGTTTTTAGGTTTTTTTTTCTTTTCTTTCTTTTTTCTTTTTTTTTTTTCACAAGTTCCTGTATTTCTTTTTTAAAATGCTAGGTTAGTAGAAGCTTAATGGAAATGCTGGAAGCCTGGAGGGGGAGGGGAAGGGAATTGATATCTCCCAAGATTAACCGTCACATTTTTAAAAATTATTGTACATGTGATTTTTTTTTTCCTGTTCATACATTTGTGCTGCCCGTGTACTCTTGGCACATTTCAATAAAATTGTTTGGAAAATAAACATAGCACTTTCTGGGATTCCAGGGTGTGTCTTCTTCCCTCCCACTTGGGTCTTCTGAAGAGGGGCAGGCAGGCCAGGACACAGATGGAGGCCCAGCCCTGCCTGCGAGGAGCAGGGTGGCGGGAATGATCCTAGGAACTAAGGAGTCTGAGGAAAAACCTGGAGACAGGCATATTTTCATGGGGCGTGCCCAAGCAAGCTCAGTCGAATTGGGAGAGTCGTTCAAAAAGTAGATGTAAAAAAAAAAAATGGACAACTTCAAGAGATGATGAACATAGCCTTAATCCTGAGAAGTAAACACCTTTTTACTTTGGAAAATAAAACCTCTGAAAGATGAAAATGAAATAGTCTCTAACTTTTGGTGATCCCCTCCTTTCCATTTAGACTCCTGCAGTTAAAACTGCAGAAAAAAAGTGTAAAACAAGGGGAACGGGGTGGGAGGAGCTAGGTCTGAAGTTCTATCTGAACATGTTTTTGTTTTTAAAAAATGCTTTCTGCTGTACTGTGTTCTGTTCATACCACAAACAGCACCCACCTTTACCCTACAGCAGCGGTTCTCAACTTGTGGGTTGCGACCCATTGGGGTTTGAACAACCCTTTCACATCAGAGAACCAGTGTTTAAGACCATCAGAACACATCAGATACTTACATTACGATTCATAACAGTAGCAACATTACAGTTATGAAGTAGCAATGAAAATAATTTTATGGGGGTCACCACAACATGAGGAACTGTATTAAAGGGTCACAGCATTAGGAAGGTTGAGAACCACTATGCTACAGCATATCTTGTGTATGTCAGAATTTACCTGGTCCCAAAGGTAATTCAATTTTGCTACTACAGACAGTGCTACTATGCTGTATGGTTTATGAAAACAGCTTGGCTGACTTCACTGATTATGATGTGTAAGTACATTCCTAGCAGTGACATTGCTGAGTGAAAAGATCTGAACAATTGCAACATGATAGATATTTCCCAGTTATAGTAGTTGGGAACTTGTATATGTGAGGGTGGAAGTGAGAGGCAACAATCTTAAAGGAACCTACCTGCTTTAAGGACCTTGGCTCATAATGGAAGAGGCAGCCTGTAGAAAGGAGCAAGTCATAAGTACAGCATCGTTCATGCATGTGCACTTGAAAATGCCCACTTAGGAAATTTACTGTGAAATGTTGAAACTCCAGAGTAACATCTACTAAAGTCACATGGTATTTATCAGATGAAACTGCCTCATTGGGAAATTTCAGAGAACCTCTGTACAAGAAGAAACTAGTCAACTTAGAACCACAAACTTCAAAATCTGTTACAATTTGTTTTTAAGCCAATCCAGGTAAGTAAATTCCTCATTTTTGTCTCCGAGCACCATTATTCATTCTTCATTAGCAGGTTTGGTCTCCTAGAGGTATTCTATGCATATATAATGTATTCTATGCACATACAGCCAACTAATGTCAGCCAATCATTCTAAAATGTTCTCCATCTTTACATTTTTGGCATCTCTTTTCTATTGCATGGCATCTAAACAGTTCTCTGTTGATGGATAGTCACTAGATCTGTTTTCCAAAAGAACCTACCTGTCCATTTCATTAAGGCATGACATTCCCTACGATCCTGTTTGCCCAGACATCCATTCACTTCCTGGTGAACATCTCCCTAACGAGCATACTTAAATTTTACAGCACTTCCTTTGCTCTTGGGTTAACTGGCTTTTTCCAAAAAGGTTTGTTTGTTTGTTTGTTTGTATTTCCCTGGCCGGGAAGCGAACCCAGGCAGCAGGCAGCGCTGACAGTGCCAGCGACGAAGCCTTAAGCCACTACACCACCAGGGAACTCCAAGGTTTTATTTTTTAAGGAAATTATTTTAAGAACATAGACTTCAGAGCTACATAAAACCCTCTTCAACACTCCTGAAGCCCAGAGACCTTGAACTAGTGATTTCCTTTGTGCAACCCTGGTTTCCTGTATACAATGAAAAAAAGTAGGACTTCGTAGCGGTGTGGCGGTTCAAACAGATTATACAATCAGCGTTTAATATTGGGCCGTCTGTATTTCTATTCCTTTACGTGGGTAAACAGCACTAGATAACCATTTTTTTTTTTTTTTTTTTTTTTTTTTTAGTAACATGGTGAAAGAATGATTACAAACTTGCAGGACTTCAGTTATTGTGCCATTATGTCCTTGAACATTTCTGCTGTCTCCAATTTTAACACCATTATAAAACAGCGCTGTGTTGAACTTTATGCAGGAATTTCCGACAGCAGTGTGAATTATTTTCTTAGGCTAGGTTCCTACTGGGCTAAAGGGTCCACTTCTAAGCCGCTCTGTAACGCAGCCAAGGAACCTAAAACGCTATTTCCGGTAGCCCTTAGTAAAGATGGCGGCAAGAAGGGAATTACTGCCGTCAAGCTGGGGCATAAATGCCCTCGTCAAACATGGTGGTCTTTTGTGCCCGCCCCCTTGGCTTCCTCCTGTCGGGTTACTACAGCAATTCAGTTTCAAAAATCGGCGATGGCGGCGATGGCGGCTTCTCGCAGACTCTGCGACTTGCAGACGTGGCGTGAGTTACCTCTGGATCTCTGGGTGTCCGTTGCGCTGTCATGCTGTTGTAGAGGTCACAGGATGGGGAGGGCTATCTCGAGCCACGCATGCTCCGATCCCCTTAAACTCAGTGGTCCGTGTATTCCCCTGCAAAAAGCTCCCCCTTTCTATAGGTCTGTGTCTTACAGTCCCATGATCAAGGCTGAGGTCACTGATAAGTGCATCCCCTTGATCTTAAACTCTGTATCTCCCTAAACCGAGGTTTCTAAGGGACCCTATGTTCCCCAATCCAGTGTCACTGAGCTGTGCTGTGTTCCCAATCTAGGATTATCAAAGACTCTTTTTTCCTTTGTCTCCTCAGGACTGACAGCCTTCACCCACCTGGGTCTCAACCTTAGTCTTCGCCCCTTGAGCTCCTCTGCACAAAATGTGGCCTCTGGAGCATCCCCCTGTGAAGCCCCAGACCATAACTATGAGTCCCTTCGGGTGACAGCTGCTCAGAGACACATTCTGCATGTACAGATAAACCGGCCAGAGAAGAGGAATGCCATGAACAAGGCCTTCTGGAGGTCTGGCCTGCAGATCCTGGAGGCCTACCTGCAGGAGGGGACGGGCTGAGTGATTGGATAAGGGTGGAGCATGGGGGCCAGTTGGACATGAGGGCAGCCAATGCCCACCCCAGACACAGCTGTTCATTCTTTGCTCCTCCACAGAGAAATGGTAGAGTGCTTCAACAAGATAGCACAAGACGCTGACTGTCGGGCTGTGGTGATCTCTGGTGCAGGAAGCATGTTCACTGCAGGTACCTGGTGCTCTCCATACCCACCCCCTCCAGTCTTCCCTGCTCCTGGGAATACAGCAGTGTTTCTCAATTAGAGTTTTCAGCAGCTTCTAACTCCCCCTTTTATCATTTTTTAAAATTTAAAACATTCAAATACAGGGGTTCCCTGGTGGGAGTAGTGGCTAGGCTTCAGTGCTCTCACCCCCACGGCGTGGGTTCCATCCCTGCTCAGAGAACCAACCCCCCCCAAAAAAAAATAATGAAAGAAATAAAACATTCAAATACAGAAAATAGTCCAACAGAATGGGACAGGATCACGGGCTCCAAAGTCAGAGTTTCCATCCTGGGTCTGTGGCCTTGACCTCAAACTAGATAATTTCCACTGACTGGATTCACTGACTCCTTTGTTCTTCTGTTCTACTCGTAAGCCCATCTAATGATTTTTTTTTTTAATTTCTGATAGTGTAATCAAATTTCCATTTGGTTCTTTTTTATTTTCTCTATTTCTCTGCTGAAGTTTCATACTTTTTTATTTATCACAAGCATATCTTTCTTTGTGCCACTGAGCTTAATTATAATGACTTCTTGAGAATCTTTTGTCTCCTCATTTCATCATTGGGGTTGGCTGCAAGTCAAATCTCTGTTTTTCTTTTGAAAAAAATGGATCTCATATTCCTGTTTCTTTGCATTTGAAGTAAGTTTGGACTGTGTCCTGGATTTTGGGATATTGGAAGATGTGGATCCTCTTACAGTAAAATTTCAGTTAACCAGAATTCAAGCAACTGAATTCTGAGAGTGCCCTGTACATTTATCTCTCATAAACCAAACCCCATGGCTGCTGGTTAACTGAGAGTCTACTGTATATAACTCCAAAGAGTGTTTTCTGTTTCAGCAGTTTAGTTGGAATTAGTTTGCTGGACTGCATGCACGGATCATGGGTCAGCATGCATAGTTCATGAATCAGTGAAGTTTATATACAGAATTCGGGGTTCCTCTTTCTGTCTGCCTCCTTTCTTGAATTTACCCCCTCACTTTCCAGCTGCCAGGGTCACTTTGACTCTATCCCCTGGTTCTTTAAGCCCAACTTCAGCTTGGCCTCAGACTAAAAGCTTTAAAAAACAGGTAACTCACTTGGTACCAGAACCTTCTTTTAAGTGATAACTCTCTCCAGAATCTTCCCCTTGCCACCCAGGAGTTGTTTGAATCTTGTCCAACTAGGGCACACAGTTGTCATCTGTGAAAGTGTCCATACTCAAACTGAAGCATCACATACACTGACTGCTGCACCCAACCCAGTGCCGGGGCCTCAGTGGTTAACTGAGACAGCCCCGGGCCCTGCCCTCATGAAATTCCCAACTCAGCGGGGAAGACAGACAGTAAACAATCTATTTCCTTCTCTTTCCTCTGTAAACATCTTTGCATGTCCCTCTGTTTCAACAAATATTCAGTGAGGACTTTCCATGCCAGCCCCCTTCCTGAATGCCAGGGACCCAGAAATAGGAATCGGCCCATTTCTAACCCCTTGCCCTCGTGGAGCTCATGCCCGAGAAGTGAAAGATGAGGGTTCATCTGGAGCTGTGCCAGGCCCGGGGCCCTCATCATTTAGCTCCCAGCTGATTGTGGCTGTCTTGTTTGTCCCATTTTTCAATAGCAAGATTCTAAGGGCCAGAAAGAAGAAATGCAATTTCATTAGTAGTTTCAATGACAGAATGGAACTATAATTTTAAAAGAAAGAAAAAAAAAGAAACAGCCCACAGTGATTTAGCATCTGTGGGGTATCTGAGCACTTCACTCATTAATTCTCAGAGAGGAAGAAACTTGCCCAGTTTTCCCAGGTGGTAAGTGGCAGAGCTGGGATTTTGGAATCCAGGCTACCTGGCTGCAGTGTCCTTGCTGATAACTGCTAAGTGACTGTAACCACGGTATCTGGCATGTGGTTCAAAGCACTGGCCCCAGCAGCCACCCACCTGCCACTTGTGCCTCCTGCACTTACCCCTTCACCTCTCTGTGCTGGGGTTTCCTCATCTGACGAGAATGGAGATAACATCAGCACCTACATCAGGTTGCTGTGAAAGGATTGCATGAGTGAATCCACACCGAGTATTCATATTTTTGTTAATATAGCTGGTACTTTTTATGACTATAAATCACTTGGTTATAGTTATGAATGATACCTGCAACATTTTGAAGTTCACAGGGGAATAAGATAGTGGCCTTCTCTGCAGTGACTAGTTCTTACTGTGGAGGGTCACACCTCTATCCTGGTCTGGGGCCCTTTATTTCAAAGGGTTGCAAAAGCCATTGTCTGCAGGGTAAACTAGAAAACCTGGTCTGGGGCCCTTTATTTCAAAGGGTTGCAAAAGCCATTGTCTGCAGGGGTATGTGCAGGAGGCACAAGTGGCAGGTGGGTGGCTGCTGGGGCCAGTGCTTTGAACCACATGCCAGATACCTTGGTTACAGAAAAGCCAGTGGAAAGGAGGATCGAAAGGTGCTAAGCTGGGCTTGTTCTGGGAGTAATCTTGGGCCTGTTGAGTCATGCGGGCTTCTCAGACATGGTGTGGGAGGCACCTGACACCCTTGGACTGATCCAAGCGGTTCTGGCCTCCACTGCAATGGAGTATATAATAATAGTAACTTGTGATATCATACATGCCAGGCACTGCACAAAGTGCCTCTGGGCTCTGTCACCTTGAAGTCTTGCAGTCTCATCAATATGGGGGAGGGTTTTACAGAGAGAAAGCCAAAACCCAGAGGATGAAGTGACCTGGCCAAGGTCACGTAGGGAGTCCTGTCTTAAATGTATTTAACTTGCACAAATTTAGCTCTACCCTGAGCTAACGCTTCTGGTCTTGCTCATTTAAACTAGATGTGGAGGCAAGGAAGCCGCCAAGTCAGGGGTGTGGCCATGATGGGAATGATGTTTCAGGTTTGTTAATTGGTATTGTTAGAGGACAGGCAACAGGATGAGAATGATGAAGCCCAGGAAGAAGAAAGTGAAGTATGACTGCTCAGAACTGTCCCATAACAGTCTCAGTGTGAAAGCCAAAGTCTGGCACTTGGCCTATGAAGCCCCATACAACCAGGCCCTATCACTCTCCAACCTTAACTCTTCCCACTTTCTCCCTTGCTCACTCCACTCCAGGTACCCTGACCTCCTTGGTGGTCCTCAGACAGACCAGGGGCGTTCCTACCACTGGGCCTTTGCACTGGCTATTCCTGACATTTGGAATTCTCTTATCCCAGATGTCCCTATAGCTCCCTGTGTCCTTCAGATCTTTACTTGAATGTCACTTTTTCAGTGAGAGGGTCCCTGACTACTCAATTTAAGACTGCAGCAGCCCTCGATGCATGCATGTGTGCGTACACACACACACACACACACACACGCACACTCCATTTCACTTCCCTTCAGTTTTCTTTGAGCACTTATCACCATCTGAGAAAATGTCTTTTCTCATTTGTTTGTTTCTCCCATAGAAGGGCAGCTCTGTGAGGGCAGGAATTGTTACCCACATTGTTCATTTATTGAGCACCTACTGTGTACTAGGCCCTGTTTAGGCACTGGGGATACAATGGTGGACAAAAGGACAAAAATTCCTCTGCTCTTGGAGCTCACGTCCTGTGAAGAGAGACAAGCACTAATCGAGATAAGCACATAATTATGTGACAAGAGGGCAGTGTGAAATATAGGCAGAGAAAGGAGACAGAGAGTGATGGGGCTGCTAGGAAGCCCGGGTAGCCAGAGTGGGCCTTCCGAGGAGGTAACCTTTGAGCTGTGGCCTGGCAGAGTGATTGAGTCAGACTTGTGACCATTGCTAGGGGAGGGAGTGTCCTAAGCTGGGGGAGCAGAAAGCATCAGGGCCTCAGGAAGGCACAATGAATGTGTTGTTGGAGCAACGGTTGGAGGCCTGTGTGCCCAAAGGAATAGGTTGGAAATGATGTTTGTACAGGGCTGGTAAGGTGTTGGCAAAGACCTTGCATTTTATTCTAAGTGGGACAGGAGGGAGGAAGAGATATCCACAAGTTCCCCCTGAATGTGTGTGGGGAGAGGACTTTGGGGGCAGGGGTGGGAGTGGGGAGCCCAGGGGACACAATGGTAGCCAGAGTAGGTGTCAATGGATTAGTGGAGGAAAGGTCAAATTTGGGATTGTCATACAGTCAGAGCCCCCAAAATTGCTCCATCTCCCATCTCCCCATATCAGAAAACATTACCACCACTGATTCATTTGCTCAAGGGAAAAACCTTGACTCCAGGCTGTCTGGCATAATGGTGAAAAGCATAACCCCTGGAGCCAGCTGCCTGGTTCTGGGTTCGAAAGCCCAGTTGTACTACTCACAAGCCACTATGACCTTGGGCTAGTAACTTAAACTCCCCATGCTTCAGTTTACCCCCCAAATGGAGGTAGTGATAGGACCCATCTCACAGGGTTGTTGTGAGGACAAAATAAATAATGACTCAATGAATGTTAGCTTTAATTTATGAGGGCTGTTTGGAAAAAATCCAGCCATAAATGCCTCTATTTTTCACATATCACATGCCTCGGTACTTTCTGGACAGCCCTCGTATTTCATGACCCAAACGCAATCCCTTGTTAAGTCCTCTATGAGTTGCTTTCTTCACTGTGGTGGTTTGGGAGTTGGAAATGGCTGAGCTGGGGGTTCAGACCTATAGCTGGGGCAATAGATAGGGAGGGCCTGGGAGGTATCATGAGCCTCCTCACCACTCTCCACCAGGTATTGACTTCATAGACATGGCTTCAGACATCCTTCAGCCCTCAGGAGATGATGTGGCTCGCATCAGCTGGAACCTCCGTGAACTCATCACCAGATACCAAGAGACCTTCAGCGTCATTGAGAAGGTGACTCTGACTTTGGGGGGCTAGCAAGACATCCCTTCTGCCCACCTCTCCTGGGCCAGGCCTGACCCTGCCCCTCCTATTATCTTCCAGTGCCCTAAGCCTGTAATCGCTGCCATCCATGGGGGCTGTATTGGCGGAGGTGAGTCTGTGTCCACTACCCATCCAGGTAATCAATGGCTGGGTGCCTACTGGCTACTGCCCGTCTGCCTCAGCCAATGGCCTCCAGCTTCAGATCTGTTGCTAATTAGACTTTGTCTCAAGGTGCAACCTCACAACCTGGGAGGAGGGATTGGTCCTTGTGGTGGTGTTAGTGTCCCTGGCCTCTATTTCACAGGCGTGGACCTCATCACCGCCTGTGACATCCGGTACTGTGCCCAGGATGCTTTCTTCCAGGTGAAGGTGAGCCATTCTCCAGAGCTTCTGCTTCCTTGGTGTCCTGCTTAGAGCTGGGCAGTAATGGCAAAATGGAGGCAGAGCAAGAACAGTGCAGACTAAGGGGATGGGGTGGGGAGGGCCTGGAGTAAGCCTGGGTGTTTTCATGGAAGAATTAATCAGAATTGACCCTTAAAAAGTAAGGCTTAATCATGGAAGTCAAGGGTAGGTAATACAGTCCAGATGAGGTCAGGAGTGAGTAAAGATATTGGGTTAGGGGGTGAGGCTGGTTGGGGGCAGGGGGGGGGGGCGATACATTATGGGGTCAGTGTGGGAGAGGGCAGGAGGCAGGATGGAGCCTGTGGGTGCAGTAAGGGGCTGAGGTGAGCAGGGTTAAGGAAGACTTCCCTCTGGAGCTACATGTGGCTGACCACAAAGAATTGGGAGGGCAGAGGAATTGGAAGGTGGGCTCTATTCTAAACTGAAAGAACCTCTATGGGTAAAAGTCTATGGATGAGAATGGAATGGCGTATTGGGGGGTGGGGGGTGTTTGAGGTGGGGTGGAGTGGGACCTCTGCAGGAAGTACAGAATTTCACTGGCATTGAGGTTGAATGGGGGACGATATTGGGCAGAAACCAAGCACTGACGCGATTGCTCCCCTCCAGGAGGTGGACGTGGGTTTGGCAGCTGATGTGGGAACACTCCAGCGTCTGCCCAAAGTCATTGGGAACCGGAGGTGGGTTGGACGTGCCCGAGGGAGGTCACCAAAGGGCACCTCCTGACCTGTGATGAACGCCTTTCCCTGATATGACCTGTCCTCCTGCAGCTTGGTCAACGAGCTGGCCTTCACTTGTCGCAAAATGATGGCTGACGAGGCTCTGAGCAGTGGGCTGGTCAGGTAGGGCCATGGCCTGCGGCATTGCTCAGGGGCAGCCAGGCCTGGCTGGGGCTCTGTGGATCCCTGTGGATCCTCACTCATGGATTCTAAGTAGCTTCTTCTCCCCGAGTGGTCAGGTTTTTTTTGGTTTTATTATTATTATTATTATTATTATTGGTATGTGGGTAGTTCCCTGGCTGGGAATCGAACCCAGGCCATAGCATTAACAGCGCCAGCGCCAAAGCCTTAGCCCACTGCACCGCCAGGGAACTCCAGGGAACTCCCGGTCAATTCTTTATTCGGGAGTCTCGTGCCCTGCATGGATTGGTCCATTTCAGAGAGGCGGTGCCTCATGGTTCCTACTGTGAGTGGCCACTTCCGTGGGAAGGAGAAGAGCGAGCCCTTCTCAAATCCACTCCCTTCCTGATTCCCGATATCGTTCATCCTTTCTTTCCCAGCCGGGTGTTCCCAGACAAGGAGGTCATGCTTGAAGCGGCCTTCAACTTGGCGGCCGACATTTCCACCAAGAGCCCCGTGGCAGTTCAGGGCACCAAAATCAACCTGCTCTACTCCCGCGACCATTCAGTGGCCGAAGGCCTTAACTTCATGGTGAGACTCTCCATTGGACCAATCACAGCCCTTCTCTGATCCCAGCGCGACCAATCAGGTCCAAGAGGCCCAGGCCTTGTCCTCTGATTGGTGTGCTGCTATTTCCCCATTTTTCATTGGTCCAACTCCAATCCTGCCCTTTCCTTTCTGTACCTCACTGCCCTCTTTACCCAGACTGCCTGGAATATGAGCATGCTGCAAACCCAGGACATCGTTAAGTCCGTCCAGGTCGTGATGGAGAAGAAGGAACTGAAGGACGTCACCTTCTCCAAGCTCTGAGAGCTCCCGCGTCCTAGGCCCAGGGTCTGGCCTTCTCCCACCTTGCGCCTGTGTTTTCTCATCCACAGAGAGCGAGGATTAGTGAAGATAGTTACTTTGTTGCTTTCTCACCCAATCTCCCAATTCATACCTTTCTAATACTGATTTCTTCATGCCCAAAACCTTATCTTCACCCCAGCAATAATAAAGCAATGTGAAGAACCTGGTGTCCTTATTGGAGTGAGGGGAGAGGTGGCAAGGGGCTGGGATGCACCAGGAGGCTACAAGGGCTGCAGTTGTGCTGAAGATTGGTGAAAGAGCTTTGACCAATGGGAATGGGAGTCACACAGCTGATGACCAATCAGATCTCGCAGTGGGCAGGCCAGGGCCAATAGAAAGTGTGGCAGGGAAGGAGCTAGCAAAAGTCACATGGCTCCTGGGCTGTAAAGCCAGATGGTCTCCTGCCTGCTGCAGGCTTGAGGGTGAAGTTCCCCCTGCCTGGCTCCCCATTCGCTGCATGGTGGGATCTGCTGCTGGAGTCTGGCTAAGGTCCCATTTCTACCCAATCTCCCACCAACTGCCTCATTCCACCCTCCTGGATTTATGTTTGGAATGAGTACAAGAGACCAAGCATTAATTTAGTGACTTCTATATGCCAAGTCCTGCTCTGAGCATTTATTAACGTAGTGATTCCTTTCAAGGATCCTATGAGGTTGAAAGTATTACTATCCCCACTTTATAGATGGGAAAATAGGCAATTGGGTTTAAGGCACTGATGCCAGGAATTCGCAGTGGTGGGATTTGAACCCAGAAGCTCTGGCTGCATAAATCATTGACCTTAACCACCACGTATACAGTAGAAAATCATGGAAAAGGCATGTAGTAGGCACACAATCAGTTTCGGTCCTTTCAAAGTTCTTGGAGTGTCCAGAGCATGCAGTCCCTCCCTGCCCTCACTAGCATTCATTGTTCACCTGTTCTGTGCTGCTTCTGCAGTCCTGCCCTGCCCAACCCACCTGGCCTCACCCTCCCTCTGCTAACAAAGGTCTGGGTGGGGTTTTATAGGTTCTGATAAGTCACTGGTAGGGCCAAAGTTCATAGCACTTCCTCTTTGCAGAAGGGCCTAGAGGAGGGGCCCCTGACCTGGGTCCCCAGGCCTGGCCCAGATGATCTGGGTTCTAGCTAGTTACCACTGAGGCTGGTGAGAGAAGAGACACCAGGAGCTGCCCTAGGAGAAGGTGTGAGCCTGGGATGCCCAGAAGAGGGACCCCATGAACCCTGACCTGGCGGCCACTCCCTTATCCTCCGGTATAAGAGCAAGCCACCACTTGCCATCTGTCACCATTCCCTACTCCTGCAGCTCTTTTCACAGGACCAGTCACCAGCCCAGTCTCTCAAGATGGCCTATGTTCCTGCACCTGGCTACCAGCCCACCTACAACCCGGTGAGATACCCACCCAGGCCTTCACCCAGGCCCTGGCTGAGCTCCACCCATACCCCCACACACCAATTTACTCTCATCTTGAACTTCAGGGGCATCCACCTGACCCCTGGGTCTGATTTAGCCAATACAGACCCTGGGGCTTGATTTACTTCCACCCTGTCACTCAGGCTATTTATGTCTATATCTACTTCTCAGCCCTCTTCATCTTCATGCCAGTCCTTCACCCCTTAGTTTCCTCTCTTTGCATAAGGGAGTGGGAGAGCTTCTTGATGAGGGATAAAGGCTACAATCGGTGGATGGCCTTCAAGGACCCTCACCTGGCCCTTTCCACAGACGCTGCCCTACAATAAGCCCATTCCTGGTGGTCTCAGCATCGGAATGTCCATTTACATCCAAGGAGTGGCTAGTGAGCACATGAAGAGGTAAGGCCCTCCCCCAGACCGGGCTGGGCTAAGAGAGCCGCTACAAACCAGGGGGTTCCCTTCCTCTACCCTGGTTGGGGAGGGGCTCTATACCACCACACCTGATGGCCAAAGACCAGCCCTGGGCTGGGGAAATCCAGGGCTTGGTGATGAGATGGGGGTGGGGGAGTGTCTTGGAGGCTGGTAGGGGTCAGGGAGGCACACCATGAAAGGGAGCTCCGGACTTGGGTCATTAAAGTGGAAATGATGGCTATGCAGCATGAATGAAGATCAGAAGCCTGGAGCTGGGCCAGCTCTGTCACTTAACCAGCTGTGTGACTGGGAAAGCTACTGTACCTCTCTGTGCCTTAGTTTCCTATCTGTAAAATGGGATTCTTTTGAGGATTCAGTATGTAAAAGATGTAGAACTGGAAAGTAAGACTAAAATAAATCTTAGATTTTTTTATGGCCTAAAATGGCGATAATAATTGCATTGACCTCACAGGATTGTTGCTTCGTTGTTTCTTTGTGCCTAGGCACTGGGGACACAGCAGTCAACAAGACAGACAAAGATCACTTCCCCCGTGGAGATGACATCCTAGTAGACGAGACAGATAAAAAATAAATAAGTCAAAAAAAAGAAAAATAAACAAATAAGTCAAATATATATCAAATGGTGTTAAGTGTTGTGGAAACAAGTAAGGAGGGAAGACAGATGGGTAGTGGATGTGAGGGGAAAGACCCTAACATTCTCCCTTTAAATGGGGTGGCCAGGGAAGGCCTCCCTAGGAAGAGAACATTTTAGCAAAGACCGGAAGGAGGTAAGGGAGAGAGCCTGGGGTGTATCTGAGGAAAGAGCGGTTCACATAAAAAGAACAGCCAGTGCAAAGGCCCTGAGACAGTTGTGTGCCTGCCTCATGGAGTAACTTAAGAGGATGCTGGTGTGAGGGGAAGTGCTCTGACTTGGGTGTTCACAGGGTGCATGTGAGGGATGGCCAGGAAGGGAGCAGAGAGGCCTGAACGAATAGATGTGGAGTTCCTTAGGATAGTGCCTGGCCCATACTGACGGAGGGTGAAACGTCCCAGTGGTGGTCCTATTTGAAGTTGGAGGAGATGGGGAAGGGTCTAGCAAGGAAAAGGACTGAGCAAAGGAGTGGCTTTGTTTACCTGCCTCCTGAAATTTGGGGCAGGACCGCTCCCTTCTGTCTTGGGTCAACAGGGCCAAGGTCACCCCCATCAGAGACTCTGGACCAGGGCGGGACAGAGCCTGCTTCCCAGATGAGGGTACCCTGGGCTGGCAGGTGGGGCCAGGGGAACAGCCCTTCCATTCCCACCAGGTTCGCCGTGAACTTCGTGGTGGGACAGGATCCCGGGGCCGACATCGCCTTCCATTTCAATCCACGCTTTGATGGCTGGGACAAGGTGGTCTTCAACTCGCAGCAGAACGGCCAGTGGGGCAATGAGGAGAAGAAAAGGAGCATGCCCTTCCGCAAGGGCACCGCCTTCGAGCTGGTGTTCATGGTCATGGCGGAGCACTACAAGGTCAGGGACGGGGCGGGGCGGGGTGGGGCGGAGCCTCCTGGGTCCTGTCCCTCCCTTCCCCCCTCCCCTCCCCTGCCCCTACCCCTTCTCCTTTTTTCTTTTCTTTTTTTTTTGCCTTTTTTTTTTTTTTTTTATGTGAGTAGCTTCCTGGCTGGGAATCGAACCCAGACCGCAGCGTTGACAGCCCCGAAGCTTAAGCCACTACACCACCAGGGAACTCCTGTTGCCTATTTTAAAATTTCTCTTTTATCTCTTTTTCTCATCTCCATGCCTCCATCGAGAAATGGGCTTCTGATAGGTTTAATGTATATCATCTTGTTCCTCTGTGTTCTTATCAAAGGCGTACTGTTGCTATTTCACATAGAGAACTCTATCACTCTAAACACACACACACAAGGAGGCTGGAGTACAGTTTGACTGTGGGCTCCTTGGCCAGCTGCAATAGTTGTCAGCTGGAGGTCTCTGTGCTTTCATCCTTACTTCACACTTCCTTCCCCTCCATGTTATTTAAAAGCAAATCCCAGGTAGCATACAATTTCACTCTTAAATAGTTCAGTTTTTACAAACACAATCACGATACCATATTACACCTAAAAAATTGAGAGTCCTTCCTCAGTGTCACCACATATCCAGTCAGCATTGCGATCATCCCATAAAGGCCAGGTTTGTTGTTTTCTACAATTGGTTTGTTTGAATTTGGAGTCCAAATGAGGCCCACACACTGTGACTGATTACTCTTGTGCAAGCATTTATTATGTGTTATTGAAGTGTGACCCAGCTACAGAAAAATGCATGCCATGTGTACACAGCTCGCATGTTTTTTCACAGAGAGAACACACCTGCATCACCAGCACCTAGGTTCTGACACAGAGCCCCTCCAGCCCCAGAAACCCCCTCATGTCCCTCCCCGTCTCCTCATCCTTGGGAGTGGCCTTTATCCCAACTCCTCTTGGCCTGGATCTCTTCCTGTGCTTTTGTTTTTGTTTTTCAGTGCACATGTACTCAGTGTTGTGCTGTCCCATCTGCTTTCTGCGCTCATCATCTGTGTGTTAGGGTCCCCATGTTGCCCTGTCACACCTGATCTGCACCTCTGATTGTTGTGCAGGAATCCAGGCGTCCCTGCTCTGAGTTCACTCCATCCTCACTTCTGGCTCCCCCTAAGTGACACTGCCGTGGACATCCTGTGCACATTCACCCCATATGACCCACGCGAGGAGTCTTCTAGAAGGGAACTGCAGGGCTAGACAACCTACCCAGACTTTAATTGCTCTCCTAGGGCCACCAGATTTCTAACCTCATCATTCATGGTAAACCATATGGTTTGAGGTTGGACAGACCAGGATTGGAATTGGGCTTTGCCACTCCCCAGTGTGTGACCTTGAGTTGGTCACTCTACCCACTGGAGCCTCTGCTTTCTTGAACAACATGGACAATCCCTTGTCCTGCCTCACAGAGATGAAAGAATCACCACGTTGATGGTACCATGTGAAGCGTTTAAGCATGTAGAATCACTCAGTCCTGTGGAGCTGGCTCTCGGCCTTTGCTTAGCACTATAACTAGCACTATGCTGACTTTAAGTGCACTGAGATATGATTACAAGGTAAAGCTCTACACAGGATTCCCATAGTGCCTCTGACATGCTTTGCTGGGTTTTAACCGTCCCAACAATCCCAGAGTGAACCCCCATTCTACAGATGAGGAAACAAGGTCTCAGAGGGTAAAGTGATTTACCTGAGATCACACAGCCAAGACACATCAGAATTAGACTTCAACCCCAACTAGTTAGTGCCAAAACCAGGACTCAGACTCTCTTTTCTCCTGATCGCCATCCCCAGCTAACTTCTCTGTTCTCTCCCATCTACCAATCTGTGAGCTGACTTTTGACCCTGGCTTGACCTCTGACCTGTTGACTCTGACGCTATCGCAGATCACTCCTCAGATTTTGACCGCAACTTAAAAAGACTCCTGTGTCCTGCTTCCTGTGTCTACCTTCCCTGGGTCCCAGTGCTGACCCTGACCTAACCTTGGCCTCCAGGTGGTGGTAAATGGAAATCCGTTCTATGAGTTCGGGCACCGGCTCCCTCTGCAGATGGTCACCCACCTGCAAGTGGATGGGGACCTGGAGATTCAATCAATCACCTTCATCGGAGGCCAGCCCTCCCCAAACCAGGTATGTGGTGTCTCCCTCTCTTACCTGCTTCCTTCTTTAATTAATTCATTCCCACATTTGTTTATTTCCTGAGCACCTGCTCTGTGCCAGTCCCTTTGCCAGGTGATGCCATGGACCTAGAGGTGACCAAGACAGTTTACTATCTCACCAGATGGTGTTGGCCCCAAGTGGTCAGGGCTGGGATGGGAGACACACAGGAGGAGCATTGTGGAGTCTGAAGGAAGGGCTTCCTAGTGGAGGAGTTGTGTCAGTAAGTGAAGATAAGAAGGAAGAAAACCACAGGGATAGCAAACAAGTTCATGAGAAGTCCCCTAACACCATTAGTCACCTGGGAAAGTCACTGAACAGCACCCACCACCCCACCGGAAGTGCTACAACAAGAAAGGCCCACAGGACCCATCGTGGGTGAGGCTGCACACTGGCCACCACACCCATAACTTGGAGAATGACTGGACAGCATCTGTGAAAGCTGAACAAACATGCACCCCACCCCTGAGAAACCCCGCTCCCAGGGCCCCAGTGAGCAATGACCGCCGGCACACATGCACTGAAACTGCTCAGGGAAGCCCAAACCCCAGACTCTTGGCATGTCCTTCAGCCGAGGGCTCCATATTCCCAACCTGTGAGCCCCCCAGCACCTCCATGGAGAAAGGGCTCTGATGATAGGCTGACCAGACGTCCCATTTTAAATGGGACAGAGAGCAATTGCACTGCCCCATTTCACACAGTACGTGTGGTCAGCCTGCTGACCCCTTGCATTTAGCCCAGGGACACTAGGCTATCCGTATGTACCGTGTGAAACGGGGCAGTGCTGTTGCTCTCTGTCCCATTTGAAACAGGCTGTCTGGTCAGCCTATCTGATGAGCATGAGCCCCACTTTACAGAATGGGAACTGAGGCACAGAGAGCTTAAGTAACTTGCCCACAGTCGTGGAGGGGTAAGTGGCAGAGCCCCGGCGTGTGTGCCCGGACCGCTCCTCTGCCTCCTTGACGAGGAAACATCAGGAATGTCTTCATCTGCAAGGCGGCCGAGGGCCTAGGGGCTTCATTTGACGATCATGCATTTTAAAAAGGAAAATAGGGAGTTCCCTGGTGGTGTAGCGGCTTAAGGCTTCGGCCTGGCGCTGTCAGCGCTGCGGCCTGGGTTCGATTCCCGGCCAGGGAACTACCCACATACCAAAAAACAAAACAAATACTATAGAAAGAGGGGGAAACCCCGAAAGAAAGAGAGTGTGAAAAAGAGTGAATGAAAGTAAACGAGGAAAGGGAAAGGCGTTCTGGGCAGGAGGAGGCCACCCATGAGAAGGTGTGGATAAGGGGGCGCGACAGAGACAGAGGGACAGAGACTGAGGAAGGGAATGAGAGAGCCTGCGACAGACAAGGGAGAGACAGGAACTTGGCTGGTGCCAAGGGCTCCTCGGTGCCCCAGTGGTGGGCACGCGGAAGGAGGGGCAGACGGTGGTTGGGGATGAGGCAAGCAGGCCTGGGAGGAGCATACACCTTATTGTGTGGCTTCTGGGTGGAGGGGGGCAGAGAGGGGCTGATGGGACAGCAGGAAGCAGGGATAGCAGAGGGTACGAGCATAGAAATTACCGGGCTTGTCCAAAAGGGGGGAGCGAGCTTCCCCGTGCACTGGAGATCCCTAAGCAGGCGAGCCCCTGTGCATTAATGGCCATCTGGGTGTGATCCTTTGACCCCAGAGTTCCCTTAGATGGTGCTGGTGGTTGGCTGCCCCGGGAGAGGCATCCTTGGCACCCTCTAGGCCCTCGTTTAAGGTCCTTCTCATTGTCTCCTTCTCCCTTTGTGCCCATAGACACCCATGGTCATTCCGGCATACCCAGTAAGTACCTGCTTGTGGGTGACGAGTTTCCCCTTGGGGTGGGGGTCCGGTGGCTGAGGAGGTCCTGGCACGACTGATAGTTGCCTTCACCATTCCTGCCTTCCGTCTTTTCGTGTAGGGTCCCGGACAGAGCTGCCAAGCACCGCCAAGTAACCTACCTGTAAGTGGGGGGCTGGGGGGCTATGTGGTGGGGGGATGGCAAGAATTGGGGGTATCGTAGAGGTTGGATCCCCAGGGGCAGTAATCCAGCACTTAGAGACACACCTGCATGTAGTACGTTGCTATAAATATTGTCCAATATTATAGAACACTATCTCTTCTTCCTCACTTCACAGACCATGGAGGGACCCCCAATCTTCAACCCGGTAAGGCATCCTGCGGGAGTTTAGGGCTCTGGTGGGCGATCTGTGGGGACGCAGGCACTGACGGTGATTAGGGGGCCCCGATCCACAGGGAGCCCCGAGAAGATAGGAAATAGAGTGGGCAGAGGATGTTTGGAGCAGGAAGTGAGATGAGGGTGGATTTATTGGTCAGGGTGGGGCAGGGGACAGGGGTTGGGGGCTTTTCCCAAGGAGAGTAGGGGCCCCTTTCTGAACATTTGTCCCTGCACCTGGCTTCTGGTGGGTGACCTGAGAGATGATGGGACCCCATATTCTCCTCCCACAGCCTGTGCCATATGTGGGGAAACTGCAAGGGGGCCTTACTGCCCGAAGAACCATCATAGTCAAGGGCTACGTACTGCCCACAGGCAACAGGTACAGAACTGTGGCTGAGGTGGCGATCCTCGGCCCCCTCCTCCCTTAGACCCAGGCGTCCAGTCCCCAGCCCCTTCCTCCCCCGTCTGATTCCCATCTCCTCCTCTGTCCCCAGCTTTACCATCAACTTCAAGATGGGATCCTCAGGGGACGTGGCCCTGCACATTAACCCCCGCATGAATGAAGGCGCCGTGGTTCGCAACAGCTTCCTGAATGGCTCCTGGGGATCCGAGGAGAGGAAGGCCTCCTACAACCCTTTTGGGCCCGGCCAGTTCTTTGATGTGAGTCTGGGTCTCCTTCCCCCCTCCCTCCAAAGCCGCTGTCTGAGGCCTGGCCTCATGCCTGTCCCTGTCCCTGCAGCTGTCCATTCGCTGTGGCATCGATCGCTTCAAGGTTTACGCCAACGGCCAGCACCTCTTCGACTTCTCCCATCGCATTTTGGTCTTCCAGAGGGTGGACACGCTGGAGATCCAGGGTGACATCACCTTGTCCTATGTTCAGATCTGATCCCTTCCTGCGACCATAACCCCTGGGAACATAGAGAAAAAGATTTCGTAAGACTCCCCTCTAGGCCCCTAATAAAATGTCCGAAGGTGTCTCATGAATGTCCGTGACTTCGTTCACCATCCTCACTCTTCCTTCCTTCCTTGGTTCAGTCATGCTCTGTCCATCCATCCATCCGATCGTCTGTCTACCCATCCTCACATAATAATAAATCTAGGAACCTCACCCCAATCCAGGCACTGATCTTAGGGCCTTATGTTTATCAATTCATTCACTTCTCACAACGATTATCATCCAAAGTCAGGACTGAGGGAGGAACACCGTTAATGACTACAGAAAATACAAAGGACCACAAGGGACTGTTATAAACAAGTGTAGGCCAACAAATGGGGCAACCTAGATGAGAAGAATAAATCCCTAGAAAGTCAGAAATAATCCAAACTGGCTAAAGAAATACAAAATGTTCTTTCTCCATAAAAACATGAATACAATTTTTGTAGAACTCTTCATTACAATATGTTTGAGAATTAAAAATAGCTAGAGTAGTCAGAACAATTTTGAAAAGAACAAAGAATACTTACACTGCATGATTTCAAGACTTATAAGGGTGGGCTGGTCAGTTAGGCCTCCACTGTAACATATTTTTGTTACGTTAGACATGTCTGGATATAGCCGGTTCTGTGTAGGCTATGGCGTCTCCCCTCCATCGTGCTTGACCTTGCACACACAGATGCTTCCATTTTTTCACCCAGGGCACGTTGACATGCAAGAGTGTTCAGACATTCAGTGAGAGGATCCCTTACGGCACTATTCCATGGACTGCCTTTTGTTCTCAGGGTCCTCATGATGGAGCCAAGTTTCATCACCTGTCATGATCTTCATTAAGAAATCCTGGGAGTTCCCTGATGGTGTAGTGGCTTAAGGCTTCGGCGCTGGCGCTGTCAGCGCTGCGGCCCGGGTTCGATTCCCAGCCAGGGAGCTACCCACATACCAAAAAAAGCAAAAAAAAAAAAAAAAAGAATGATGGAAGGAAAATACCATGTGACTGCACAGAACCAGTTATATTTAGAAATTTCTGACGTAACAAAAAAAATTACAGTGGAAGCAAAATTTATCAGCCTGCCCTTGTATGAAGCTCCAGTAACCAAGAATGTGGCATTGGCATAAGAATAGACACATAGGGGAGCTCCCTGATGGCCTAGCGGCTTAGGGCTTCGGCACTGGCGCTGTCAGCGCTGCGGCCTGGGTTCGATTCCCGGTCAGGGAGCTGCCGACATACCAAAAAGCAGAAAAAAAAAAAAAGAATAGACACATAGATCAATTACCGAGGAGATGGACTCCAGAAATTTACCCTCACATATATGGTCAATTCATTTATTTTTTGTATGTGGGTAGTTCCCTGGCTGGGAATCAAACCCAGGCCGAGCGCTGACAGCACCAGCGCTGAAGCCTTAAGCCACTACACCACCAGGGAGCTCCCAAAACAACTTGACTTTTTTTTTTTTCTCATGTCGGTAGTTCCCTGGCTGGGAATCGAACCCAGGCTGCAGTGTTGACAGCGCCAAAGCCTTAGCCACTACACCACCAGGGAGCTCTTTTTTTTTTTTTTTTTTTTTTTTTTA
>PVJL010013548.1:0-31798 GCA_004026885.1 Lyroderma lyra
GAGGTCTGGGGCGGGCCCAAAGGCTCCCTGTAGGGACGGTGGCTCTTTTTGCAGTTTTGACTAAACGTAAAGGACGCGCCTGTCTTCATGGGTCGTTACTGCCGGGAAGGGCCGCAACGGTGACCTGGGGTCGTGTGGGCTCGGCCGCGCTGCAAGCTCCTCGCTCGCTTCTCTCACTTATCTATTTCCACGGAGCCAGCCGTCCGCGGCTCTTGTGCGACGCTCCCCGGCCCGGGCCGCCTGCCTGGGGCGCTGGAGGCCAGAGTCCCGCGGCCTGTGCGGGTGCGCGCACCAGCGACGGCAGATGAGCGGCTGGGGTGGCGGGGCCTGAAGACGGCCCGAGGCCCTCAGGTAAGAGGGGACCCTCTGCCCTCACCTACCAAGGCGTGACGCCCTGCCGTCGGACTGGCACCTCTACTCCCGAGAAGCTCCTGGCCTCCGTCGTATCTACAGCCCTTCCTCAACTCCTCCCCGGGGAGGAGGCCCTGGAGCCGGGGTGCATCTAGGCCCTAGGTTCTCAACCTGTGGGTCGCGACCCCTTTGGGGGTCGAACGACCCTTTCACAGGGGTCCCCTGAGACCATGGAAAACACATATCAGAAATGTACGTGACGATTCATAACAGTAGCAACATTGCAGTTATGAAGTAGCAACGAAAATAATTTATGGGGGGTCACCACAACATGAGGGACTGTATTACAGGGTCGTGGCATTAGCAAGGTTGAGAACCACCCTAGATTCTAGGGTCTCCCTGCAGCAGCTGTGAAGGAGTCCAGAGCAGATAGGGACCCCCACCCCCATTGTCACAGCTAGACCAGAGTCCACCTGTCCCTGCTCCTTCCTCTTGTGAATGACCCCTTCCTGCTCAGGGCACAGCCTCAGAGGACACCCTTGGAGAAGTTTCAGAGGAAGGGGGCCTGTGGGGGTGAGGACTCAAAGGAATAGGGGAGGAGGTAACCCCTTCTCATGGGGCGTGGGGGCAGTGACCACAGACAGCTGCACAGGCCTGGGGCTGTGGTGAGCCCACCCTGAGGCTTGGGGTCCTCCCAGATGGATCCTTCTTCCACTCCCCAGAAGGTCTTGGCTGCAGTATGTTGAAGACTCATTTGTCCACATGGTAACATTTTGTTGAGAATGTATTTTATGCCCGCACTGTTCTAGGGGATTGGGTCGTAAGCATGCCTGGGTGGACAGCCAGTAAACACATAAACACACAGCTAGGGCCACTTCAGACAGAGGCCAAGTGCTGTAAAGAAAACACAGGGTGGGCTAGCTGTGAGAGAGATTTAAGGAGCGCTGCTCTGAGAAGGTGGCCAGAATGGTGGGGCAATGCTGGGAGGACAGCAGACACCAAGGCTCTGAGGCAGGCGTAAGCGAAGCAGCTCAGAGAACAAGACAACAGCCAGAGGCTGGAGAGAAGAAGGCAGTGAGGCAGAGCACTAGGCAGGGGTCAGATCAGGTTGGGCTCCTCTTCCTCCTGCGGACTTCCTTCTGGGCTGCTGGCAGTTTACTAGGAGTGGCCTGTCTTAAGACAGCGTCCACCAAGGCTGAAGGATAGGGGGTTTAAAAGCCTCAACAACCTGCTAGGTGTGGGAAGCAATGAAGGGCGTTACAGCATCTATGATGAAATATAGCCTCTCTTCTCAGGGCTTTCCGTTTTCCCCTGGTTTCCCACCCAGTAGCTCCGGAAGAGGTTTGGTCAATCCCATTACACAGATGAGAGGTAAAAAGCTGAGCCCCAGAGAGGGGAAGGCCCCCTTCAGGGGCTCACAGCAGGTCCAGCACTGCATGACCTGAGCCTAGCTGGCATCTTGCCCCATAGTCTGGCCATAGACGGAGTGAGGTGGAGGCCCATACAGTGCGTGGGAAGATGGCTTCTGGAATGTTAATGCAATCAGGAAATCCCTCCCAGGTGGAAGAGACTCCCAGTTTCCCTGCTTCTGAGAGGCCTGAGAATCCCCTTCCCCATTTCTTTGGTCTGGGCTCCACTCCTTCCCTCTTTCCTCTCCTGCTCTCAGCCAGTCTTCCTACCATCCCTGTTTCCTGAGCCTACAAACCCCTTCTCTGTCACTGCCAGGGGTTTTTGTCCCCAAGTCCAGGAGCTCACTCATGGTGGGGCAAGGAGGATGTCCGGCAGTGACTTAACCCTGCTGTGCCTCTCATTTCCCCTCTGTACAATGGGGACAATAGTAGTTCCCTCTCTTTTAGAGGCTGATGTGGTGGTGAAGTGTGTAAAGCACTGGGCCTTGTGTCTGCACATAATGTTCATAGTTGTTTTATTTTATTTTTATCATTGCTTCAGATATTTTATAAGCTTTGACACAGAGTGGCAATTCTGGTATAGTTGACAGCCTCCTAAGTCAGAGCAGCAGCACCACGTGGGCGTGTGTTAGAAATGGGACTGTCAGCCCTGCCCAGGCCTCCTGGATCAGGACAGCGCTGAAGTCTGAGAAGCAGCTTCTCATTTGCAGGTGGAGAAAGTGAGATCTGGAGAAGGGCATCTGACAAGTTACTGACTGGGGGCCTGGGCCTCTGGGGCTAGAGAACCGGGGCTGCAGGCCCCTCGGGAGGCTACTCTTCTCTGAGTTCTGTACAGTGAGGATTATGCAAGTACTTCCCTCCGAGGATGGGAGGGCTCTGGGAGGAGTCTTTGCTGTTGCTGCAGAATTAGCAGAGGAATTGGTGGAGGAAAACAGATGACACTTTCCTTCCCCACCTCAGACTCTGTAGTATGTGGGGCTTCAAAAGGGGCCCTTGGATCTGTGACCCAAATCCTCCCCCTCTTCATGTCCTCAGCCTTTCTTCTGGGAAGAGAAGCAGTGGCTAGCTTTGTGTGTGACCTTTTGCAGGCATTTGCTTCTCTGGTCTTTGGTCCTTATAGCAACCTTCTTAGGTAGGTGTTGGGATTCCCATGACACTCAGAGATGAGACATGACTGACCCAAGGTCCTCTAGCAAGTACATGGCAGAAGCAAAAGTACAACCCAGGTTTGCCCAATCTAACCTGTGTAGCTGGAAATTTTTCAGTGGTAAATTAGAGAAATCAGATTCAAACTGGCCTAAATAGAAAGGGGAATTTTATGACTGAAAAGTCCAGGTGGGTAACTAGCTTCAGGTGTGTCTGGATCCAGGGGCTCGCATGAAGACCTGTTTCCAGGATCTATTTCCATCTGTCTCTTGGCTCTACATTCCTCTGTGTTGGCTGTGTTCTCTTGTGGATCTCCATATGTGGGGCCAAAGGAGTACAAAGTAGTGCAGAGCCTCTTACTGCTTTCAGCAGAAAGTATATCCCTTTTCTAACAATTATAGCAAAATTCTCGCGACTGATTCTCATTGGCAAGGACAGTGGAGCATCCTAATTAGCCAGGCTTAGATCACAACATACACTCCCTGGAGTGGTGGAGGGGTAGAGTCAGCTGTACCTCAACCCATGGATGGAGACTAGAGGAGGAAAATGGGCTGCTGGACAGGCAAGCCAAGATAATCCCCTCCTGACTCCCCACACTTGACCCTCCAGCTCCTCCCATTCCTGGGTCCATGTTCATCCCTACTGGCTTCTCTTGGCTACAGGGGCCTTTCAGCTTCTTGGTGGCTGCTGGATGGTTGGCCTGCTCCCCAGCTCTGTTCCTACTGGGGCTGCATGACACTCTGTCTTAGGCTAGAGCTGGTGTGGGGCTGCTAAATCCAGAAGTTTGCTCCACAGGGAGTGGGGAGTGAGGCAGAGGGGACTGGTATCTCTCTCCAGAGATACTACCAACTTGTATTCATTGAGGTTCAACCTCTGGCATTGGGGAAGGGCCTGCCCTGAACACGGCATCATGGAGTAGAGTCCTGAAACAAAATAGCTTGTTAGCAAGGAAGAAGTGGGCAGTGTCTACTGGGGACGACATTGACAGTGTCAGCCTCACAACTGCTAACCATACTGGGGCTCAGGCCAGAGACCACGACATGAGCCTTATTTGCTCTCTTCCTTCCCTCTATGTGTCTGCCAGCAGGTCTTGTGGCCTGACCTCCCTAAGATATCCCATATCCCTCTACTCCACTCTACTGCTACCATTAGTTAAGCCACTGTCCTCTTGCACACGGACTGGTACAGTAGCTCCTGGGTCTCTGCCTCCACTCTTTCCCTGCTTCGGTCCATTGTCTATGGCAGCTGAGCAGTCCTCTACACAGAAAAATGGGACCCTGTCATCTGCCTTAAGAACACCCTTCTCCATGCACTTAGAATGAAGTCACATTGCTGAGGTCACACGGCCCCATCTGACCAGCTCTGCCAATCTTTCTGATCTTACCTTTAGCCATACTAGCCTGCTTTTTACCCTTTAAACAGGCCAAGTCTGTTTCTATCTCATGGACTTTGCATTGCTGTCCTTTCCCTGGTTTGTTCTTTGTCCACATTGTTCTAAGTCTGGCTTCGTCTCAGTTCTTGGATCTTAGCTCAAATGTCACCTTGTCTGACAGCCCAATCTGAGGCAGCATCCCTTTATATTCCTGGGATTCAGGCTGAGCTGCTGAAACAAAGGCTGAGATAATAAGATAGAAGATTATTCCTGCCTATTGCATGACAGTTTGCATGCAAGTGTCCAGAATGTGAAGGAAGCCCCTTTATTATTGCTCTGTTATCCTCAATACATGACTCTCTCATAGCCTAAGATGACTGAGTGCTCTTGTTTCACCACCACATCCACATTCCAGCCAATAGGAAGGCTGAAGGGTACAACCTGAAATTGGCAAACCTCATGCTGCTCATGTTCAATTGGATAAAACTTGGTCAGGTGGCCAAAGCCAGGGTTAGGGGAGGCTGGGAGAGTGAGTAGCCATTGTTCTGGGAATTCACATGCAAACTAAAATCCACAGCCTCGTCCAGTACTCCAGGAAAGGGTGCATGTTGGGGACCAGAAATCTCTGCTGGGTTTTCCATCCTTCTGTCTTCTCACCCCTCTGTGCTCTTAGTCTCAGCACTTATCTCTAGGAGAGGCTTTTAAAACAAGGGCTTTTGTGCTGGCTGTTGGCTCCCCTCCTAGAATGCAGGGCTCCTGGGGGCAGGTGTATCCCAGCGCCTGGACTCCTGCCTGGATGCTCAGCATCTCTGGCTGGGGTGGAAGAATGCATGAATGAAGGAAGGGTGGACTTCTTTGGCTGCGTTTCCTATTAGTAGAAAACAAGGAAGGAGCCACCTTCTTTCTTTGGACCCACTATGTGTCAGGCATACATTCTCCTTAATACTCCTCACTGTTGGTATGTCCTCACATGATCCTGGATCCGGTCAGTGGCCTTTTAGAGAGAGGGATGGAAGGGCCTGAGCCCCAGATTTTGGCCCACTCCCTTTGGAATCTTTATTGCCTTTCAGCCATGTTTCATGGCTGTGAGAAAATGTGAGGATGTCCCTTTGTCCCCTTCAGCCCTATCTTGGGCCCGCTGTTGTTCAAGGATAGTATTAGTGACAGACAAGCAGGCGTTTGTTGCATTGCTACAAATCCTTCTTGCCAAGAGGTGCTAAGCATCCTGGGTTACTCCTTGCTGAGTGGGAGACCTGTGCTCTTGGTGTGTAAAAGAACATCTCAATTTAAAAAAAATTTAGTGAAGTATAACCTCTACAGACAAGTACACGAATCATAGGTCTGAGACTCAATGAATTGTGACACAGTGAGCACTCCTGTGCACCCACCCACCAGACCAAGTGTTCGGAAGATGGCGTGTGCCACCCCACTCCTTTCCCCTCCATCCTCTGCAAAGATGACCCTCACCTGTCTCTTTCCATAGGGTCAGACCGCATGCCTCCTCTGGTATGTGGCATTGGTTATCTGTGAGCCCTTTTGTGTTGCTGCCTATAGTAGTCATTCATTCTTCTTACTTTCATACTTGTCTACACTGTTCATGTTAGCATCACCATTCACACGTGCGTTCTGCTGACGGTGGGCATTTGGGCTGCCCCTAGCCTGGGGCTATTATGAACATACCCTGAAGTGGGGATGTGTGTCATAGGGCCCAGTTAGTCAAGTCATCATTTTAAATGCTGCCATCTGTTATGTCCTGGTGCCTGGGCTGTGTCTGGCTCACTTGCCCTGGGTCCTCCTACCTCTCTGTGGAAGTCCCTGCCATTGAGTTCTGTGACCCATGAACCTGCCTGTTGTCCAGGGTGGCTCCAGGACCCCACATCACCAACTCTCCTGTCTTCCAGGCTAGACTCTGATGCCTCATTCTCAGATCATTACATGGGTGCTTGACTGTGCCAACACCCTCCACTCCCACTGCCCCAGCAGCCCCCTGACTTTGTAGACATGGCTCCCTCCACCTCCCTCCATAGCACCTCCTCTTTCCTCACTCTTTCCAACTGGGGGCCTCCATGCATTTTCTAGTCATAATACAGTGTCCCCTCCATTTGTGTATGCCTTTCCAGGGTGGCAGCAGAGGGAGACAGGCTTTAGGGCCATCTGAGCTGTGCATGATGCCGTGCTCTGGCACTTGGCAGCTGTGACCCCACATGTCTCTCGCCTCCGAGTGGGTTCTGCATGGGTGTGGAGGGTTGGAGCTGAAACTCAACTACTAAGGACTTCACATGTGCAGGCTGCTGGAGGTGCCTGATGTCATTTATCTAGTGCTCACCACAGCCTCACAGGCTGGACACTGTTGTTACCCCTATTCCAGGGACAGCAGGGAGGGAGGAAATGAGGCACAGAGAAGACAAGGAAGTAGGGGCAGGCTGAGAAATGAACCCTGGCTCTCCTCCAGCCCTTCAGGATTGGAGGGACTAACTGGGGTGATGCCAAGTAGCTTGTGTTACTACTGTGCCTGGCATACAAGCAGCCTCAGTCACTAGAGTGGGGACTTGTATTGTTTGGGGATCATGAGACAGAGCCTGAGACAAAGGACTGGGCCCCTGTGTTGGGACTGGGTTACAACATGTGTGAGAGAACCACACCTCACCTCCTTCCTGGTGGGGAGGGAGTGGGCAGCCCCTCGTGTTCCACTGGGAGCCTGAAACCCAGAGGCCCAGGGCCACACAGCCCCTGTGCTGCTAACATGGTGGCTCTTACTTCCCCAGGGCCAGCTGCTGGTGGGATGGACAACCTGCAGGAGGTAATTTGGGCCAATGGGAGCACAGCGCTGCCCCCAACCCTGCTGCCCAACATCAGTGTGCCGCATTTCTGTCTGCTGCTGCTCTACGAGGACATTGGCACCTCTAGGTGAGGTGGGCACAGCCTTGTGCTGGCTGGTTATGTGTGAGTGGGCTTTCCTCTTAGGCGTGCACACACACCAATGGGTGGTAGTGGGGTGCTCGCACAGCCTCACCACTGACCTGACTTCTATGCCCATCTGTTAGGGTCCGCTACTGGGACCTGTTGCTGCTCATCCCCAATGTGCTCTTCTTTATCTTCCTGCTCTGGAAGCTCCCATTTGCTCGGGCCAAGATCTGCATCACCTCCAGCCCCATTTTTATCACCTTCTACATCCTGGTGAGTTTACTCTGGTTGGTGCCAGAAAACCCAACTCCAGCTGGCTTACGCAAAAATGGGAAGTATTAATTGTCTCTCTAAGGAAAAGTGGCTCTTCAGGTATGGCTGGATCCGGGGTATTAACCAATGTCTCTCTCTGCGTCTCTGGCCTTCTCTGACTTTACCTTAGATGAGTTCTCGTCACGTGGTGTCAAAGGCAGCCAGGAGCAGCTTTGCACTAACATACTGCCACCAGGCCAACTCCAACAAAGAGTACCTCTTTCCTGATGGTGCCAGTGTAGATCTGGGCTTCCCTCTGATTGGCCCACCTTGGAGTCCATGGTCAGCCCTGAGTCAATTACTGTGACTAGCAGGGAAAGGGGTACTTGGCAGCTTGGAGGTGGGATCCACTCAGACCAGAGGATGATGGTGGTCCCCAGAAGAAAATTGAGGAACCACTACTAGAGGAAAGAGGAATGGATGCTGGGTGGGGGAAAAATGCCCACTGAGCCTCCATCTGTCTGTCTGTCCATCCATCCATCCATCCCCCCACGTATTCTGTGAGACCTCTTTGGAGCAGACTTTCTGCCTATTGGGAGAACCTGCATTCTCCTCAGTGGTTGTGGTGGTTATTGCCTGGGGACAGGTAGCAGGGCTGTGGTGGAGAAGGCAACCCCAGGTTTGGGCCCCAGATGCAGGCTGCCCAGCTCCCTTCCTTCAAGGCTTAGGACTGACTGACCGAAGTCTCCCCCTCTTTGTGCCTCTTAGCTATCATCACTACCAGAGAGCTGAGTGGCTCCCCCGACCCCACCCTGTGGCCTGGGTCAGAATTTCCCAGTCAGAGGAGTGGGCAGTGGGTAGGCAGAGAGGCAAGGGAGGTCCTGGGGAACCGTGGACGCTATTGGTGGAGGCCCCAAGAGCTGCCAGTTGATTGGACCCCTCCTCTGTGAGGTAGTGGTGAACAGGGGTGGGGATAAAGGCCTGCTTTTTTCTCTGCTCTCTCCCACTGCCTCTCTGCCTATTTACTTGTATATTTATTCAACAGATATTAAGTACCTACTGTTTGTCAGGCAGATGCCCTTTCTGGGGGAGTGTGCAGGGAAAAAGGGACCCAGGGCCAATGCCCAGGGACATGAGGCAGGACCAGGGCAGTCAGCACTGGCTCTAGGCTCTTTGTCTTGGGGATTTCATCCTAGAGAGGAGGCATTGGTGAGAGTGCACTTGGGCAGACCACCTCCTAACCCTAGCTGTGCTGAATGTCCTTGGGCTAGTGGCTTGACCTCTTTGTGCCCTGGTGCCCTCCTATGTGATGTGTTTTAGATTTGTTTTCATTTGTAGTGCTCTTATGAGCGCAGGATGGCAGCATGCATGGCTCCTGACCTGTGGGGGCTTGGCATACAGTAGGCACACGTAAGTTTGTTACTTCTGCAGCCTGCCCGCTTTAAGGCTCGGACGTGGCTTTCATGGCACAAAGGGCAGCGTGTATGTATCTCAGCTCTTTTGTTTGTATATGTCAGAAAACCAAACTTAAACTCACAGAAGCTGGAAGGAATGTACTGACTGAAAAACTGACAAATCCCAGGGCTTTGGGCATGGCTGGTCTCAGAGGTTCAGTGATGCTGCCTGGCACTGTGTCTGTCTCTCAGCCTAGTATCTGTCTGATGGCCTGTCTGTAGCAATCTCCACACTCGTGACAGCCAGGCGGCCCCAGCAGCTCCAGGCTTGCACCCCCCCACCTTCCTTTCTCAGTAACTGTAGCTGATGTCCTGGCTGTGACTCACCTCCTTTGGGTCCCACCCCTGTCCCCAAACCAGGGAGATGGCATACTTGAATGGCCAGCCCTGGGTCACAGGTCAGTTCCTGAATCCAGGAGTGGTGGGGTCAGCACCCCCTTACTCCCCACCCCCACCATGTGAAGGAGGAGGTGGGGAGAGGAATGAGGCTGTTGTCAGAGGAAGGGGCTAACAAAAAGCACAGGCACTTCTGCAAAACCTGCTGGTGCGGCACCTTTCGTAGGGTCTGTGATTGCTCTTCTCTGTGGCTTCCTTTCCCCCAGCCCCACGTCTCAGAATTAAAGCCATTACTATGATAAGACTAATGGCAGGTATGGACCTAGTCCTTACTGGGTGCCAGGAACACTTGTGCTACATTTTACTCATTTGATCCCCCCAGATGCAGTAGGTGCTATTGTTACCTGCACTTCATAGATGAGGAAACTGAGGCACTGAGGTGCAGTTACTTGTCTGAGGTCACAGAAGCAGGAAGCAGTAGAGCTGGGATTTGAACTCAGGCAACGTGGCTCGTCCACGTCACCTTATTAACCATTCCAGGGCTGTCAGTGTAGCTGGAACAATGAGGCCCAAGAGGGGAGGCCCAGGTCAGTGGAGGGGCTCCTCACTTCCTGAATTGTTTCATTTGGAACCCTTCTGTTCCGGAGGAATCAGCTCCTGCAGATGTGGGGTGTGGGTGTGCTGTCGTTGCGATTCCCAGAGGTTTTGTTCCCTGACTCCACCACACCCCCTTCTCACCCACCAGGTGTTCGTGGTGGCGCTGGTGGGCATCGCCCGAGCCGTGGTGTCCATGACAGTCAGCACCTCAGATGCTGCAACTGTTGCTGATAAGGTGTGACTGGGCCTGCCGACAGGGAGGTGCTGGGCACTGGGAAGAGGGGTGACTGGGCCCCCAGGCTGACACTCTGCCCACTCTGTGTCCAGATCCTGTGGGAGATTACCCGCTTCTTCCTGTTGGCCATCGAACTGAGTGTGGTTATCCTGGGCCTTGCCTTTGGTGCGTCTGCTGCTGGGGCCAACACTCTCCCTGCCCGTCCCTGGCTGGGGGCTGACCTCACCACGGTCACTTGGGCTGGCTCCTGCTGACTGACCAGCATGTTTCTTCCAGGTCACCTGGAGAGCAAGTCAAGCATCAAGCGAGTGCTGACCATCACCACAGTACTGTCCCTGGCCTACTCTGTAACCCAGGTAAGGGGGTGGGGTAGGTGGGACAGGGTGGCAGTGGGGGCTCCCTGGGGGAGGCCTGCAGTGAGTGAGGGCCAGGCATCCACTGCCTCCTGGTCCTGGATCAGAGTTTGAGTGTTTATCAGGTGTAGTGTTCTCAAACTTTAAATGCATCTAAGGAATCACCTGGGGTGCTTGTTAACAAGACAGGTTTTGCACCCCCCGTCCCCCGATTCCCATACAAAAGGTCCGGGTGGGGGAAGAGAGTATGCCCAGAACTTGCTGTTTTAATAGGCAGCCCAGTTAGGAGAATGCAGGTCTGCAAACCACACTGACAGCCCTGCATCCAGAGACCTCTTTCTTAGATTGGGGCAGGGGGCAGCCTATTCCTGGGTGCTGGAGCTAGATGGGCAGGGTGTGACCCCAGAGCAGGCTGGAACAGAAAACTCTGAGGGCCCTGCTTGGGCTGGGTTTGGTGTGGTAGAAAGCTTGGGGGGGTTCTGTATCTGGGAAGACCCCAGGGAGGGGCTCTCCAGGTGCAAAGAGCCTGTGAGACCCTTCCCTGCCTACTCCTGCAGGGGACGCTGGAGATCCTGTACCCTGATGCCCACCTGTCAGCTGAGGACTTCAATATCTATGGGCACGGGGGCCGTCAGTTCTGGCTGGTCAGCTCCTGCTTCTTCTTTCTGGTAAGGTGGAGGGTGGGTCCCACGCTTGGGTGCCCTGGGAGTGGCCAGTGAGCCAGAGTCTGGACTCCTTGGTTCCGGGTCTAGCTTTTGGGCACCCTTCTCAGCCCCATTTTGTCTCCTCAGGTGTATTCTCTGGTGGTTGTGCTCCCCAAGACCCCACTGAAGGAGCGAATCTCCCTACCTTGTGAGACACGGCTGGGCACAGGGGTTGGGGAAGTTCTGTTTGGACCACAGTGGCCTGGCGTTGGAGAGCCCAGGGTGGGAGGGCGGGAGGCTTCCTGGGGTGCCCAAGGGGTCCCAGTGACACAATGGAGATGAAGGGTGGAGGAGAGGGCAGGACCTCACGCTCCCTAACCCCCTAGCGCGGAGGAGCTTCTATGTGTATGCAGCCATCCTGGCACTGCTCAACCTGCTGCAGGGGCTGGGGAGCGCGCTGCTCTGCGCAGACATCATCGAGGGCCTCTGGTAGGTAGGGCTGAGGGCGTGGGGAGGGGAAAGGGAAGGTCCCGCCCCATGAGGCCCCACCCTATGAGGCCTGCTCTGACCCTGCCCTGCCCCTTCCTCCAGTTTTGTGGACGCCACCACATTCCTCTACTTCAGCTTCTTCGCGCCTCTTATCTACGTGGCCTTCCTTCGGGGCTTTTTCGGGTGAGTACTCCTGCAGGGACTTGCCCGGGGAGGCGGGGAGCGCCCGGTGGGCTGGGGCTAGTTGCGGAGCTTCCAGGCTTCCGCCCGCTGCCCCGCGTTGGAGGGCTGCAGGCGCCCCCACGTGGCTGCCAGCGGAACCGCGCCTTCTGCTTCGCGCTTCTGTGTACCGGCATGGTGCGGTACGTGGGGCCTCCCTGCTCCTGGTGCACGCGCAGGTGCAGGTGCAGGCTTGGACAGGAGCTAGAGGAGGCACACGCAGGGTATATATGAGGGCTGTCTGGAAAGTATACATCCATGTAATATGAAAAATAGAGGCGTTTATGGCTGGATTTTATTCAGAGAGCCCTCGTATGTACATATACATGCATACATATACACACATACACACATATACACGCATATATATGCAGATAGGTTTATATACATATATGTATACATGTACATACTCATGTATACGAGTACTATAGATGTGTACATATATAAACATACATATACATTATATATGCTGCACACATGAACTTACACACTTTACCCACAAGAGAGACAATGGCCATTTACATTGTTGTGCACTTGGTGTTTTTCGTTGAAGAATGGATTAGCTCATTCCTTCAGCATACATTCACTGTGCTGGGCACTGCTGTAGTCGTATACACTGCCTGGAACAAAGTAGGCACAAGTACATGTGCTCATGGAGCTTGTATTCTAGCTGGGGGTGACTGGGGAGAAGAGCAGGGTTGAGGGGAGTCCAGTGAATATTTGAGCATGGGGTGGGGTGCACATGTGTGTTTGGAGGTGTGTCAGGGAGATGGGATGCTAAAGACGTGGGATTGAGATTTGGACCCCAGGCTTCTTGGGGTGGTGGAAGTGCAGGCATTTTTCACCAGCTGCACCCTTCCCCACCTGGTAGGTATGAGGATGGGGCAAGGGCTCTCCTAAAGGAAACACTGTGTGAGGGCTTTGAAGGTAGAGTGACAAGGACTAGTTTGATCTCAGCCCAGCCTTGATCTCAGCCCAGTCTTGATCTGGCCTCAGGCTCCTGTTTGTAAATTGGGTGCAGCGCTTTTTCCCTCAGAAAGTGAGCCTGACAATTGAGGTATTGGATGAGCGCACCGTGGGTTGTATAGGAGCTGCAGGGGTTGATCATGGCCAATGCTTGCTGAGCACATTGAGCCAGGTACTATTTCAGGCTCTTCACCCTCCACAAAGAGCCTCTCAGGTCAGGGTTGTTGCACCCATTTGGGGTGAGCAAGCAGGTATAGACACTACACAGCTAAGCACACACAGCCAGGAGGAGGAGGCTGAGTTTTAGTCCTGTAGGACTCCATGGTTCAAGTGATAGGGACCTGGGGGTGGGTATTAGGCAACTGTTAGTGTGTTTCCTCCTAGTCTGATGGCCTTACTGCTCCCTGAGGGAAGGCCTTTCTGGACTCAGGCAGTGAGTTCTGTGCCCCTCTGACCTCCCCACCAGCTCGGAGCCCAAGATCCTCTTCTCCTACAAATGCCAAGTGGATGAGACCGAGGAACCAGATGTGCACCTGCCCCAGCCCTATGCTGTGGCCCGGCGTGAGGGCCTGGAAGCTGCAGGCGCTGCCAGTACACAGTTTGATTCAGCCGGCGGGGTGGCCTACTTGGATGATATCGCTTCCATGCCCTGCCATACCGGCAGCATCAATAGCACAGACAGCGAGCGCTGGAAGGCTCTCAATGCCTGAATGTGGCTGCCCGGGCTGGAGGGTGTGCTGGGGCCTCTGGAGGGCAGACTGGAGAGGAGGCCAGAGCCAGAGTTCCCAGGGGCGGAGGATGAGGTCCTGGGACCTTGTGTGGGCAGCAGACCTGTGCAGGCCCTGTCCAGCCTTCTGGGCCCTGAGTTGCCCTTGGATACCTCTGCTGTAGCTGAAGGCCACCTGCCCCTTCCACCTGCCCTTGCCTTGCTCAGTGCATGGCCCAGACTTTGATCTCCCAGGGCCAGGCCTGGCTAGGCTGGCCAAGGGCACCTCCTTTCTCCAAAGGCGAAAGCCTGGGTACCCAAGCCTGCTCTGGCTCCCTCCCCCAGTGCTTTGGCCTCTTCAAAGCCCACTCTGGCAGGTGGGCTGAAGTGTACATATTTTCTTGATCTATTTTTTAATAAAAAGGAAATGGAGCAGAAGGTGTCGCTGTGCAGGTTCTGCAGGAATACTGGGGCTGGTTCTTTTCAGGAGTCTGAGGGCTGGGTGTTCAGAGGCCCTGGCAGATCCCTCTGCACCCTGAACCCAGGGAACTTAGGAACGTAGGCCCTGCTGCCTGGCTGGGAGGTGGAGAGAAATTGTGGAGGAGACCGATATGGATTAAAACTCATTTCTGTGGGCTCTCGCCCCACCTTGTTGAAGAGTGTGGGGGTTGGAATGAGCCCTGTGAGTCCTGTCCTTTCTCTGCTCCTGCTCTGTCAGCTTGAGCCAGGCACGTTCCCTCCCACACCCCCAGTTTCACCATCTGTGAAATGGGCGTAAGAAGGCCTGCCTTGCAGGGTTTTTAAGGACCAGAAAGTAAGTGTGAATGGCTGGCTTTTGGGGATGGGACAATAATGATAAGATGATTTTTAGCCTCTAGAACAGTGCTTGGCACACAGTAGGCACTCAGAAGATGGATGCTAGGGAATGGCATTTATAGTAAGAATGGATTTGATGAGCTGAAAATGGGGAAAGTCAGAGGGAAGCATTGGGATGGGAAAATTGCTGCTGGTGTAGCTAATTTTGGCTTTGAGTGGCTTAGCAGCCAGAGGCAACAGGGAGCTGCCAGTTAGGTAATTCCCACTATCAGAGGGAGGAGATCTCAGGTGGGGCTGTGGGGATGCTGAGGGTCAGGCCTGTCACTCACCTCCACTGCTGCCCTCTTTCTCAGGAGGGCACTGAGGGCACCAGCTCCAACACGGCTTGTGACAGTGAGGCCGACATGCCAGGCTTCCCAGGATCCAGGGCCCAGAAGGCTGCCAGTGGCATGGGTATGGCAAGTGCAAAGGCATATCTAGTGAGTGGGGCTTCCGGCCGAGGGGACCCCAGGGCTGCTAGGGGGACCCTGAACTTCTCCATGTGGCACACTGTGCTGCAAACTCACAGCTTTCAAAGAATCTGTTAGGGAAAGGGAAGCCTGCAAGTGTTGGGGTGAGACTGAGGTTTGATGGTCAAATCCAGAGCTGAGTTCAATATTGGGAGCCTTTGATGTGTATGATCTAAGATGTCACGGCGACAGCCTGGTTTGCCCAGAGATTACTGAGCAAGCAGCCAAGTCCATAGGAAGGGATTAGCCGAGAAGAGGTTAGGAGCCTGCGTTTTTGTTCTGATTTTAAAGTTTGTTTTTTTAAATAAATGATATATGTATGTGGCAAAAAAATAAAGTTTATGCACTGTAAGGGAGTATGTATCTGTGTGTGTGTCTGCGTGTGTGTCTGTTATCCCTGGTTGTGTGTGTGTGTGTGTGTGTGTGTGTGTGTGTGTGTGTGTGTAGCTTGTGTTATCTACTTGATTGGTCTGGTGATCGTTCACTCTGGCAGCTGCATACATTATGGATACATGGCCATTTATGTAACCAGTCCCCTCAGGACGGACTTCTGATTCTAATATATTTTGCAACAACAAACAGTGCAGCAATAAAAATTTTTGGTAATTTAGGCAAGTGGAATTGCTGGAGCACACAATCTTAGTTTTAATTAATCTTAATAGTCTTCTGGCAGAGACTAATAGCTTTCTTCCAGTATATGTTCTCCTTTTCCTCTGTAATATCCTTGAGTTTTAGCTGGATACACAGCTGCCAGAAATAAAGACTGCATATTCCAGTCTCCTTGCTGGATGTGGCCTCATGACTAAGTTCTGGCCAATGTAAGTGTGCATACAACTCTCAGAGGAGAGGGTAAGCTCTGTTCTTCCTGCTAACTAGGTTGTGGTTGCAATGGCTGGAGTTGTAGCAGCTGCCTTGAATCACAGGGTAATCTTGGGAATGGAAGCCTCTCATAGCAGTGCAACAAGATAAGAGGAGCCCATGTCTCTGACATATGGTGCATCGATAACAGTCCTGGATTTCCTACTTTCAGATGACTTTTTGAATGTGAGAGAGAAATAAACATTGATTCTATTTAAACCACTTTTGGATTTTTCTCTTACCTGTAGTTGAACTTAATCTGAACCAACATAGCCTTCATAGAGGCTGGTCCAGTTTTAACTGCCACCAGCACAGCCTCACTGACACCGTATGCTGTTCAAATTTTTGATCTTCCTAAAGAGCCCTGCTCTGTTCTGTCTGGACCACAACTTGTGTGCTGTACCTGGGTGGAAACAGACATCATGTAGAAGAGTGGCTAGGATGTGGGGCATTCTGGAAGCCTTGATAGGGTGATGGAGTTCACCATTGTTGCCCAAGTTCCAGTCTTACCTCCCTACTGCTGATGCTCATGGGCTGTGGTCTTTGGGCAAGTCATGTCTCCTCTCTGACCCTCAGTTTCCTCGTCAGTGATGTGAGGTAGCAGGTGACAGGTTGTCACATGATACCCAGTTTTCCTCCTTTAGTAACTGCACCCTGATATTTTTGTGGGTCAGTGAAGCACCCAGGTAAAAGGTGACATTTTCCTGCCTCCAGTGCACTCACATGTGACTAAGTTTTGGCCATTGTAGGCTGACCAAATGTGCTGTTTTAAATGGGATAGGAAAAAAATGATACTATCCCATTTCAAAGAGTAGATAATAGATAAGGTCAGCCTAGTCTCACTGGGCTAAATTCAAGGTGTCAGTAGGACCTACTTGGTACACAGTAGGTGCTCAGTTAATTTGATTGCTAACAAACTGGGAGAGCAAGACCTCAGCTGAGAGCAAGGAACAGTTCTGGGTTCACAGGGTCATCCCTTCATCTTCTGGCTCACGGGCCTCATTTTCAGACCTCACAGATCATTCTGCCAGCTTCACACAAAAGTCCCATTTGTGGCTTCCCTTCCTCAGAGATACCTGGCCCAGGCGCATAACCCAAATGCCCTAGCCTTCATCCCTCCATTCAGGTTCCAGCAGCCTCACCTCCGCTTTGGGGATGGGGCCTAGGTGACGGGTGGGGGTGGGAAGGAGCTGATGCATTGAGGTAGCACACGTTTGTTTTTGGAGATGGGGCCTGTGACGTTGAGCAAACACTGACATCCATGGCTGCTATTTATTAGAGCATCTCTGGTACCCTGGGCTGAGCCACCTTCTGGAATGCTGACATGGGAAGCATCATCCCTTCCCTGACAAGGTGTCACTGATGAACTGCCCTAAGGAGGAGCAGGCATGGTTCCTCTGAGGGACGAGGGGCATGGCCCCTCTTAGAGCAGCTAGTTTCCTGGGCCCATCTCCCGCAATGCTCAGGTTGCCCGGACCCGCTACCTGGGCTCTCCAGGTCCATGTCATCAAGCCTGTGATAGATGGGCTGCTTAAGTAAGTCCTGCTCCCGCTTTTCCCTGCAGACTGAGTCTACTCTTCTGCCTCTCCAGGGCAGGCCGTCATGAGGGGTCCCAGCCAGCCTAGGGAAGCAGCTGCTGAATCATGGGAAAGGGGGGCTGCAGCCACCAGCAACACGTGTTCTCAGTCTCAAAGGGGGTTTGTGGAGTATCGAGGGCTCACAGGTACCTACTTGGTTCTAAGCCCCCGGGCACAGATTGGTGTCAGTGGCCTAGAGGGGTGTGGTGGTCTGATTGAGCTGACACTGGACCCACA
This sequence comes from Lyroderma lyra, assembly GCA_004026885.1. Classification (NCBI taxonomy): domain Eukaryota; kingdom Metazoa; phylum Chordata; class Mammalia; order Chiroptera; family Megadermatidae; genus Lyroderma; species Lyroderma lyra. The sequence continues at coordinate 17,431 of PVJL010013548.1, forward strand.
CTCCCCAAAACAGCAAAAACGGAGTGAGACCTAAAGGACATGGGTCCTGAGCACTCGGTGTCCCTGGGGATTCGTATATGGGCTCTGCCCAGCAGGAGAGGGGCAAGGCAGGCCCTTCTGTGTCTCAGCGGGCCAGCCTCCTTTTAGAGCTGGTGACTCGTTCACACGCATGGGTCATCCACCAGACAAAATGCTGCTACAGTTCTGCAGAGTACCTGCGAGACAGGTGCTCTTCCCTGATCCCTGTTTTACAAACGAGGACTCCGAGGCTCAGAGAGGTGCAGTTGCTGTCTCATGGAAAATGGCTCTGGGAAGTGGGCCCAGGGGAGAGTGGGTTGCCACATTGTACCCCAAGCAGCTCCAGGTGTGGAAGGCATGAACCAGAGCTGGTGTCACATTAGAGAGGAAGTCAGGGCCATCTGTCAGGACCCTGCATCAAGACTGAAGGCTGTTGGCTGGTTATGACAGGGAATAATGACAGTCATTTTTCATCCAGGGGGCTGTGAGCTGGGTAGTTCTGAACATAACAGTGTGGGTTACAGAGTCCCACACTGTTAAGACACCCACTACATAGATGGGGAAGCTGAAGGACAGAGAGGTCCCATGGCCAAACACGAGGCAGGATGAGATTTGACCCCAGGCTTCTAACCACTGCACCCCACAGCCAAGATTCATAGAAACACCTCCTGCATAGAAAGGGCTCCAAGCGTTGTCTCTGGGGCCATTGCATGAAGGTGAAGAACCTGCAGAGAAAACCCCTAAAGGATTGCCCAGGGGACAGAGAGCCCCCCTGGCATTTATGGTGAAGTTCCCAAATGCACACTGTTTGGGCATGGGGCATACAACCTGGCCCCAGTCTCAGCTCTGCCTTTCTCTCACCTTGACCTTGGCAGGGTCTCACACTCTGTGCATCTACTTCCCCCCTGTAATGTGGCACTGATCAGACCTCCTCGGCCTCTATGAAGCCCCCTACGCCCATCCTGTGCAGGGCTTGGCACGGTGCAGCTTCTCGAAGGGGCTGCCTACCCTCTGTTTCTAAGCAGGACGTTGGCTGGTGGGGGAGGGGCGCTGGGGCCCTGCTGGGAGTGCTCATGTAATTGGCCCTGTGTGTAAGGAGGCCCTGCTGGCCGCCAGAGCGTGGCCAGCATTTTATTTCTCATATTGTTTGGAGCTGGTAACTCAGCTGAACGCATCCAGCAAATCAAGACCCAATCACCTGCTGTAAAGAGTGTTTAAAGCTGCTTCAGTCACACTCTCTGTAGGGGCTCCGAGAATCCCTGGGACACAAAATCAGTTCTGGTTGGCTGAGGCCAAAGGGCATTCTGGGGAAGACAGGCTTGATTCCAGTGGAAAATGTGAGAGCCACTCCAAGGAGATGACTCTCCTGTTGGGCTGGGTCCTCACACCGCAGCCTGCCTCTGGGATGGGTGTGGGGTGACTGCATTCTTTTGCAGTCATTCTAGCTGCCCTCACTCCAAAAGGTAGCCTTCCAGAAGCTCCTGTTCTTTCCCTTTCATTCTAATGTCAAATAATAACTTCTTAAAATTTTTAAAAATTAGTTGTCATAATTTAGATGTTAGATTCGGCTTCTCAAAAAGAAAAGAAATCATCAGATGTAATAGTCCCAGATTGGGGCATTTTTCTCCCCACTTCTGACAGGTCCCCGGGTTTGCACCAATCATCTCACGGGCCCCTGTAAGTACTGGAATTTTAAATATCAGAGAAATTCAAATGGTATTTGTCATTGCCAAGGTTTCCAGGCAGGGCAGGTTTCGGCGGTGGTACACCCAATTGAAAAAACACACGCGGAGCCGACATGGGGGACCATAAACACACCAGCAAGCAAGCTACTTTATTGCGCACCTGGGACTGTATATACGTATTCAAACAAAAGTGGCATCGTGCCACATCTGCCCAGTAGCAATTGTTTAGGTTTTCATGGTCACATAAGGGGGTACATGTGCAGTAACTGTCAGCCCCAGGAATTCCTCAACCCCAGACACGGACTGATTATACCAAGGTCAAGCCTGGGCGGCGGGCCTGGCTTTAACCCTTTGCAGTGGGCCTGGCTGTAACCCTCTGGGGACTGCCACTGCACCCCACAGGGCCGCCGCACGGGACTTTGTCCATAATGCATGTCCTTGAGCCCACAACCCACAGCAGCAATATAGGGAACAGCAAAAGACTCCCAGACTGCTAGCAATAATTGCTAGGATCATTAGGATCTACCGCCAGGTGGATCCTAAGGAATTCCACCAAGTGCGAGGGGTCAGCACAGGGGTAATATTTTGACACAAGTGTGGGGGCACCCAACCAGTGATACGATTAGCAGCTGAGCGGTGTTGTTCTATACACAACGGGACTTGTTCCCGTAGTTCCACGTGTTCCCCCACCACCCAACCCCACCCATTAGTCATCACATAGCCAAACAAAGGGGTTTGGTTATTATGGTCCCTGCGGAGCAAGTTGTCCACTGCCCGGTGTCGTGGGTCCCATTCAGCGGTGCTGCTCCATGCACGTAACCGCGTCCAGCTGTGTAGGGAAGCCGGGTGGATCCGCCACGGAAGGCCCTCAGCTGCCTCCACTGGTGTTTCCGTGCAGACCCAGCAGTGGGGGACATTGTGCACCTGAGCAAATGTATGTGCCCAGGACAGGACACTATTGCCTGCCGTTAGCCTGGGCGGTAGGACAAAGCAGACAGTGACACCATTAAAGGAAGATCTTTACTCTCAGGTAAAATACAGGCAATGTGTCCATCTTGTGACAACAATGTGGCCGGTAAGGGCCATGCCCCTGTCTGTGGCATTTGTAACCAAGACCGCAACCAGCCCTCTACCGGATTCCTTGATTGGATGGTTACAGGATTCGGACCTGTTATGGCCTCACAGGCCCAAAGGGCAGCATAAACAGCAGCTAGCTGTTTCTCTATGAGGGAATAGCGGGCTTCCGCCCCTTTCCACAACTGAGACCAGAAACCAATGGGCACTTTACGAGTCCCATGTTTCTGCCACAAGCCCCATCCAAACCCACTGTCATCCACTGACACCGTTAAAAGGAACAGTAGGGTGGTGTCAACCACCCGTAGGGTTTGGGCTTGAGCCACTGCCTGCTTGGTGGCTTGAAATGACTGCTCTACTCTGGGGTCCAATCCCAAGTGGCCCCTCACCATATCAGGCAATGCAAGGGGTGAGTTAAAGTGGCTAAATGAGGAATAAACACCCTCCAATAGCCCAACAAACCCAAATAGGCCTGCAATTGCTTCACTGTTGTCCGCCGGGGATATGCCTGTATCTTATCTATGACTGCCTCCAGCATAACCTTAGTCTCACCCGACCAGACAACTCCCAAGAAGTTGACAGGCAACCCAGGCCCCTGGACCTTGTCTGCACTGACGGCCCTCCCCCAGGTTCCCAGGGCTTCTCGTAGACTCATGGCCGCAGTCTCGAGCTCTGCAAGAGAATCAGAGGTTAGCATTATGTCATCAATGTAATGGGACAGATGGACCCCTGCTGGCTTCTGCCAGGTGGCCAAGTCCTGAGCCACCAGCCCATGGCACAGGGTGGGACTGTGCAGATATCCCTGGGGGAAGCACCAGGAAAGTCCATTGTCGTCCTTCCCACGTGAAGGCGAACTGCTCTTGACTCTCCGGCACTGTATCTATGGAGAAAAAGGTGTTTGCCAAATCCACAACATAGTGATACTGTCCCAGTTCATGTGTGAGTTTGTCCATCAGATCCATTACATTGGGCACTGCTGCATGCAATGGGGGCGTCACTTTGTTCAGCTCACGATAGTCCACAGTCATTCCCCAGGAGCCGTCAGGCTTTCTCACTGGCCATACGGGAGAGTTGTAAGGGCTGTGCGTTGGGCGGATCATCTGGGCTTCTTCAAGCTTGAGAATGGTACGACCAGTCTCTTCGTGCCCTCCTGGTAGCCGATATTGCTTTGTATGCACAACACGGGTAGCCTGGGGCAATACCAAGGGGCATGATGAGGATGCCCCCGAACAATAGTCTTTACCACTCGTGTACGCAGGCGAAATTCTCCCATCGTCGTCGAAATCGCCAGTCCTTGCAGCACACCCACCCCTAGAATATATTCTGCGATAGGGGAGACATAGACTTTATAGTCTTGTGGGGGCAATCGCCCTACGCTCAGGGTCACAACTGCTTGTTTGACCCGTATCATCTGGCCTCCATATCCCTCCATGGTGGCCATAGGACCGCTAAAGCGATCCAGGTTTCCATACAGCAACGTGCTATCGGCTCCAGTGTCCACAAGGCCTAGTACCCGTTGCACATTATGGAGGGACCAGTAAATAGCAAGTTCAACATGTGGCCTCCGGTCCCCCGGGTCCCCCCTCAGCCGGGTACCTTGGCCAGACCCCTAGTCTGGGTAAAAATCAGTCAGTCTCAACTCCTGAATTGGGAGTGTAGCAGCGGGCAGGGGAGTAAACTGCTGCTCAGGTTCCAGCTGCTTCCACAGAACCAGCAGCACCCCCGTGGGCTGATGCTCTGTTTTCTCTGCAGCTACTCCCGCTGCTAATAGATCAAACCACATCTGCTTTCAGCTCACTCTCACTGCAGGCTGAATGCCACCCTTTTGAGCCCCTTTATTCTTCGGGCGTCCTTTGGGTGGGGGCCGCTTGGGGCCCTGTAGCAGCCTCACCTGGCCGCCTTTTTTCTTTTGCTTCACTTCCACATCCCCCAATCGAGCTAGGGCGGCTGTTACTTCATGCACCCACCGATCTACATAGGGGGCCAGAAGAGCCGCCATAGTCCCGAAAGTTCCTGGGGGTCCTGAGGCTAGGATGAAGTCCTTCATCCTAGTGGTGAAAACCTCCTCATCAGGACTATTGTAGTGTACCTGAAACATCACCTGTCGCATGCCCATCTCCCGTGTGATTGGCACTAGGTCCGAGTATGTGGACCAGTTGCTCACAGTCTCAGGCAATTCATCGGCATCTGCCCAAACCGTTCGGGCCGCTGCCATTATCCAATTGATCAGGGAGTGATTCCCTGCATCCTGGTTGGTGTGGGCAATATTTTGTAGCCTTTGCCTCAAGGAGGGGAGTACCGTAATGGAGGCCAGTTGGGACATTTCATCAGGGGACAACTCTGTTCCTTCCGCCCCCTCGTCCCATAATCTCAGAAGCCAGCCTGGTACCGTGTCCCCAGCCCTTTGCCGTACCTGCTCCGTCAGTTCCCGTAATTCAGCGGGCGAGTATGCAGTCATTGTCGTATGCTGCCTGGCCTGGGGGCCCCCTGCGGCTGACCCCCCGATCCCATTTGCTGCTCCAGCTCGACCTTCCATTGCGCTAAGGGGCGAGCCTGCAATATAGGTACCGGGCTACCTGCCCTGGAGGAGTGTGCAGACCCCTCCGAGCCCTGCAGCTTATGTCCAGCAGCTGCCAGGCGCTCTGCCAGCGTTTCCTTCCGGCGCTGCAACTGGAGAACCTATTGAGCTTGCTCCTGCATCTCCCGGCTGGTGTGACACAGCACCACCAGGAACATCCAGGCTACCCAGCTGGCCACCTCCTGGTGTGCTGGCAGAGCGTTTGGCTCCGTAGATCCCAGGGCCTTCTTGATCTCGTCAGGTGTTGGCCTAATCTCATCCCAGTCTTCCGGAGCTGTCCATGTGGCCAGATACAGGGCCACTGGTACCATAGGGAGGTGGGAGGTCACATTTCCTCCACCCGGGGACCCTCAGAGGTGCTGGGGGTAGTACTCACCTCATCCTGCGGACTACGCCAAATGTCATTGCCAAGGTTTCCAGACAGGGCAGCTTTCAGCGGTGGTACACCCAATTGAAAAAACACACGCGGAGCCGACATGGGGGACCATAAACACACCAGCAAGCAAGCCAGTCACTTTATTGCGCACCTGGGACTAGATATACGTATTCAAACAAAAGTGGCATCGTGCTGCATCTGCCCAGTAGTAGTTGTTTAGGTTTCATGGTGACATAAGGCGGTACATGCGCAGTAACTGTCAGCCCCAGGAATTCCTCAGCCCCAGACATGGATTGATTATACCAAGGTCAAGCCTGGGCGGAGGGCCTGGCTTTAACCCTTTACAGTGGGCCTGACTGTAATTCTTTACAGTGGGCTTGGCTTTAACCCTTTGGGGACTGACAGTATGGCACTGCAGTGACATTTCCCAGGCTGCATTTTGTATTCCACTCGTGTCATTCTATAAATATTTCCTGAGTACCTACTGTGTGCCAGCCTAGGTCCAGACATAGAAGGCAAACAAGAAAAGAAATTACAACCTCACGTTCTCTTTGGTGTCAGCTCAGTCTACTAAAACCTCATTTCACACTTTCATGGACTGGCTGCCTCATATCCTTAGGGCCCCACCTGCCCCCAGCACATGGATGAGCCTTGGCTTAGCCATAAGAGGCTGTGCTAATTGGCTCAGGAACACACGTGAGACCTGGGCTGAGCCAATGAGAATCACTGAGCTGCATCTGGACATGAGAGTAAGATGTCCCTTCTGCAGGGTTGGCCGGGCTGGTGGAATGTGGTCTAGAGATGTTGTTACCCTCTTATTAGAGGCTCTCTGAAGATGAAGCCACCCCAAAGTACAGCAAAGCCAATACAGGGAGCAAAGCACAAGAGTGAATCTTTCCAGCACCTGGATCTATCTATACCTGAGAGTGGCTCTGCCAGGTTTCCAGGGACAGGGGCCAATGCAGCTCCATTTTGCTCAAGCCAGTGTGAATCGGGCTCCTGTGCCTTGTGACTAGAGGAGCCCGGCTAATGTGAGTGAAGGGGAAGTTATGTCAGGAGAGGCCAGGGTGCTAAGGGCATGGAGGAGACCCAGCTCTGCCACAGACAGGGTCTTTCTAAGATGGAGACTGGGCAGGCTTGAAGGGGGAGCCAGTCTTAGTGAAATGAAGAGGAGCGGAGTAGGAGGACATTCTGGGCAGAGGAACCTATGAGCAAACACTGCTAGATCAGCATTGATTTCAATGAGGCAAGACTCTTGGAATCTTGATTCAAATAAGAAATCTAAAGCCATCTTAGTTTTGTTACTTTTTTTCCTTCATGCAAGTGGCAATGAGCCTCTTGTAGTTTGACCCAGAAATTTCAGAAAATAACAGATGCCACATTAAACATTATCTGCTGGGCAAGAAATGATCATGTGACCCCTCATCATGGGCCTTGAAGCATTGAGGGGGATGCAGGTCCTGCTTCACAGGGCATCAGCCAGCCCAAAGGCTCCTTGGGACAAATAACCCTTCTAAGGATACTTTTATACAGACAGAAAATATAACAGGACCTTACACTTTCACATTGGTCTCCACACCAAAGAGGAGAACATACAAACTTTTTTGGGGAACATTCTCAATTCCCCACTTACTGGAACCAGCTTTGTGATCCTTGCAGCTGTAGGGGAGTGTGAACATTTTCCTTTTTATCTTGCTGAGATATCTTTTACCAGCATAGAAAAAAAGATTTAGATTTTTTCAGGCTAAATGCTGAAATTTCATTATTTGGCAAGAAGAGGAGGAAAGAAAAAAAGACAGTCTCAACAATCTTGAAATGTAGACTCTACAAAGGCAAGGAGCAGAAGAGGATTAGCAAGTAAAGAACTTGGGGTACCTGTCACCTGCATCTGCAGTGAGATGTCTGGCTCTGCAGGAGTGCTTTGAGGAGCAGTTGCTGTGAGTGGATACACCCCAACCCAAATGGCTTTAATATAGAGATTATTTTTCCCTGATGGCATGAGTTCAGGAGGCTGCAGTCGAGGGCTGGTGCTGGGCTCCATGATCTCATCAATACCCAGCTCTCTCTGTCTTTTTTTTTTTTTTAATTCATTTTTATTGTTAGACTTATTGGGGTGACATCTGTTAGCAAGGATTACATAGGTTTCAGGCCTACAATTCCACAGTGTCTCTCTGTCTTTATACCCTGCTAGCTTAGTCTTGGTTCCCATCCTCAAGGTGGCCTGTAGTCACAAGATGGCAGCCGCAGCTCCAATGGTCTTGTCCTTCTAGTTTTAGGTAGAAAGGAAAAGAAAGGAAAGAGGTGACAAGTGAAAAGAAACCATACTGTCAGTTGTCACCCCTTCTATTTGAGGAGCTTCTCCATAAGCTGCCTTTAATAACCATCATTGTCACCTGTTGGCCAAAATTTGCTGATATGGCCACCACACTGCAGGGGAGGCTGGAATATGTAGGTTTTTTATTTTGTTTATTTGTTTTTTGTTATTGTTGTTTTTAGCTGCCCCTGATAAATCAGTAAGAAAGAAAGTGGCTATTAGGTAGGCGGCTGGCTGTCTCTGCTACACATACCACCAGCTTGTCAGTTTTATATTTTCCTGCAGTCACTCCAACAGGTAAATTTAAAAACAACTTTATGAATTTAACATCACAGATACAATGAAACCCTCTCTGTAACCCTCCCCTCTTCATTCCCTCTCCTGACCCCCATAGCAGGCACCCACTATTCTTTTGTCTTGAATTTTGTGTTTATTAATATAGTATATAGACATGAGTCCACAAACAATGTGTAGAACTGTCTTTTGTGCTTTAATTTCATCAAGTGGGTTCACACTGATCCTTTTCTTCTACAACTTGCTTTTCTCATTCAATTTTGTTTGGGGGCTTATTTCTGTTGTTATGTCTAGCTACCGTATAGTATTCTGTTAGATAAACATAATTGTTTACTATTCGATTCTGTCAGTAACGTTGTTTCCCAACTGTGAAAGCAGATGATGTTCTGATGCACATCCTTAGGTCTGACTTTCTGGTTTACTCGCGGGCAGAGAAGAGGGTCTGTTGGCTATATCCGGGGAACAGAACTGCTGTGGCCACTACCTGTGCATCTTCAACTTCACTCCCTGCAGCCAGTTTCCTTCCAAGTGATTACAGTGATCGCTGGAGCAGGGGCATGGCATAGACCAGGATGTTCACACCAGGGTCTGTGTCTTTGGGGAAGGGGGCTCTGAGACCCTCTGAGTGGATTGTGATATGAAAACTATTTTCATAATAATATAAGACATTACCTATCCTCACTCTTATTCTCTGTGCACTGTGATGACATCATAGCTCTGACAGCCAACAGAATATGTGCCTTAATTTTAATTAAAATTACATTTTGAGTATTTAATTTAGAATATGGTAAATGTTGATAAAATTCCCATCCAGAAAAACTCTTTGGGGTCCCCTTCAGGGTACAAAGGGGTCCTGAGACTAAAAGTTTAGGACTGTGAGAGACAGACCCACTGTTTAGACCCACAGGGCTGCAGTACAGGAGAATCCATGTGTCAGGGCTGTGAGAACTGAAGGGCCCTTCTCTCTGCTCCCCTCTCCTCCCCTCCCCTCTGTTTTCCTCTCTTCTCCTCTCCTCCCCTTTCCTTTCTTCTCCCTCTTCCCTTCCCCCCTCCTAGTCTATCTCTTGGGTTGTTGCTGACAAAGTAATTTCAAATCACATATGGAAACACACCCTGGTGTGCTGACTGTCTCTGCCGAGTGGACCCTCAAAGGACAGCTAATGTTCTGGGAGCCATCTTGCTTGGACACACTCCTTGAATTTTCAGTAATCTCAAAACAACTGCAATATGCCCTGTGGGATCTTTGGGGATTGCTAAAGGTGTGCCATTTTTCTGACCTCTCTGATTCCATCCCAGCTTGGGGAAAGTGAGCAGGAAACTCTTTTCTAGTCTGGGAAGATCAAGGGAGTACAGAGGGAGGCAAGAAGTTGGAGAGCTTGCTGCTGGTCAGACTCTGCTTCCCAGAGTGACCTTGGGTGAGTCATCTTACCCTCCAGTCTCAGTTTCAGACATACAGAAAAGGTACAAAGATAGCACAAAGAACTTTTTCTTCCCTGATCCATCTGAAAGTAATGGTCAGAATGGTGCACACCACTCTATAGCTCTTTTTGTGTATTTTTTTTTTTCAAATAGACCATTTGCCTGCACTACCAAAGCACAACCATCTAAATTGTGAAAGTCTCACTGATAGGACACTACCATCTGATCCTCAAACTTTGTTCACATTTTGCCAGTTGTCCCAGTAATGTTCTTTATGACAAAAAGATCTAGCTTAGAACCACATACTTCCCTGAGTTTTCCTGTCTCTTGAGTCTCCTTCAATCTAGCACATTCTTGACTTTAAAGACTTGGATGCCTTTAAACATTGCATACCAATTATTTTATAGAGTACTGATTTCCAGTGATTAGATTCAGATGATGTGTTTTCAGGAGAGACATCACAGAAGTGATGCTGTGTTATCCTAGCTGCACCCTATTGGGATCCGTGATGTTGCCTTGTCTCACTGTGGGCATTAATGCTCACCACTTGAGATGGAAGGAGGCATCAGCCAGGTTTCATTGTGGAGTCCCTCTAAGCAATGTGCCTTGTCAGCAGAATTTTGAACCTATATATACACGCTGTTATTCATCCACCTTTCACCTGCTAGTGTTAGCATCTTTTGATTCTTGCCAGAAACAATTATGGCTAAGCTAGTTGTCAAATGATGAATTTTGAAATTTATGTGTTGGCTTCCACTGTAAGGAAGAGCATTCTCTTCTCCTCATTCATTCATTGATTTTTTATTTATTTAAAATTTATTATTCAGAAGATGGTGGAATAGGTAAACACTATGTCTGCTGCATTTCATGATCATATTAAAATTACAACTTAGTTATAACAGTCAACCTCAAGAAACAGCTGAAGACTAGTGGAACAGAACCCCTATAACTAAGGATATAAAGAAGGGCATATTGAGAAAGGCAGAAACATGAAATGGGGTGGCCACAAACCTACAGGTAATGATTGAGCACTGGGAGGGACACCTCAGTGGTGGAGGTCCCCCTTGAAGAATGAGGGATCCCAGTCCCACACTGGGCTCCCTATCACAAGGGTTCAGTGTCAGGAAGAGGAGTCCCCACAACATCTGGCAGTTAAAAACACTGATGATTCTGGCTGTCCCTCTGGGTGAGACAGAGGGTGGGTAGAAACCTAGACATCCACTCAAAGGGCTCACACACAGATTCACTCACTTGCAAGCACTCACCCTGGGTTCTGGTAGAGGGGCAGCAGAGCAACAACTTGAGAGGCACCAGAGACATATAGGGAAAGTCTGAGTTGTGTGGCTTTAGGGTGAGGGCTAGAGGGACAGCCATCATTGTCCCTGTGTAGAGGCTGCCTCATGTGTAACCTATAGGAGGGTGCCGCTTTCCTGTGTTGAACCCACCCCCAAAGGGCCAAACATGAGACCCTATTGGTCTGGTAAAATCTACACACACACACACACACACACAACCTTCGTAACTCCCTTGCATCCGTCCTGCCCAGCTAGTGCAGCATTGCTTGGGGCACTTGCAGCTCCTGGTTGGCCAACCCTGCCCTGCAAGCTGCAGGAGGCTTGTACAGCAGTGGCTGGTCAGGGGTGGTCTGGAAAACTTTCACTGGTGGGCAGGCAGCCCTAGTTTGTACTACAGTCTCTCTTGGGTGGCTCTGGGGATTCTGTAGGCCTGAGGCATACAATGACGGCCATGGTGTTTGTTCTCAGGGCAGAGTGGTCACAGGCTCAGCACTGGTGCCAGAAATGAATGCGTATTAACTTTGTGAAAACCACTGGCCACACCTCGTGACTCCCTGGAACCCCACCCAATTCAATTTGGGTGGCGTCCTTGGGGGCACTGTCAACACCAGGTCCAACAGCTCAGCTCACACACCTAAGGGGGTTCTTTCAGTGGCTGAACCTTATGGGGAGCTGAGCTGGCAGGTGGCAACAGACTTGGGGGTGGAGTACTGGGCCTTTTGCTAAGCTGCTGACCTCATTTCATAGCGGAAAACTCCAGAATAATAACTAAATAAAATGGAGGCAACCAATCTACCAGAGAAAGAAGTTAAATCGCTGGTTATAAGAATGCTTAAGGTACTTAGTGAGAATCTTAACAAAGAGATAGTAAGCATAAAGAAGGACATAGAGACCACAAAAAAGAACCAGTCAGAAATAAAGAATACAATAACTGAAATGAGGAATACACTAGAACAAGTTTGTCCAACCTGTAGCCTGTGGGCTGCATGCATCCCAGAATGACTTTGGCTGTGGTCCAACACAGATTTGTAAACTTTCTCAAAACAATACCAAAATTATGCATGGGCTTTTCATTTTCTATTTTTTTTATTATTTTATTATTATTTTTTAGCTCGTCAGCTATCATTAGTGTTAGTGTATCTTATGTGTGGCCCAAGACAATTCTTCTTCTTCCAATGTGGCCCAGAAAAGTCAAAAGTTTGGACATCCTTGCACTAGAAGGACTCAACAGCAGATTAGATGAAGCAGAGGATCAAATCAGTGATTTAGCATACAAAGTAGCAGAAAACACCCAGACAGAACAACAACAGCAGCAGCAACAACAACAGAGACTTAAAAAAAAATAAGATAGGTTATGGGACCCCTCTCCCAGGATAACATCAAGCATAACAACATTCACATCATAGAAGTGCAAGAAGAAAAAGAGAAGGAGCAAAGGATCAAGAACCTATCTGAAGAAATGACTGAAAACTTCCCTAATCTGTTGAAGGAAATAGACTTACAAACCCATAAAGTGCCAGAGTCTCAAACAAGATAAACTCAACAGGCCTACACCAAGACACATTATAATTAAAATGGCAAAGGTTAAAGACAAAGAGAGAATCCTAAAAGCAGCAAGAGAAAAACAACTAATTACTTATATGGGAGCTCCCATAAGACTATCAGCTGATTTCTCAACAGAAACTTTGCAGGCTGAAAAAGAGTGACAGGAAATATTCAAAGTGATGAAAAGCAAGGACCTATAACCAAGACTACTCTATGCAGCAAGGCTATCATTTAAAATTGAAGGAGAGACAAAGAGCTTCCCAGACAAGAAAAAGCTAAAGGAATTCATTACCACCTAGCCAGTATTATAAGAAATGTTAAAGGGATTTATTTAAGAAGAAAAGAGGTGAGGGAAGACAAACAAACAAAAAAAGATACAAAATACAAATAATGAAATGGCAATAACTATATAGCTATCAATAATCACTTTAATGTAAATGCATTAAATGTTTCAATTAAAAGACATAGAGTAGCTGAATGGATAAGAAAACAAGACTCATACACAACTGTCTACAAGAGACCCACCTCAGATCAAAAGACACAGATAGATGGAAAGTAAAGGGAAGGAAAAAGACTTTTCATGCAAATGGAAACAAAGAAAAAGATGAGGTAGCAATACTTATAGTAGACAAAATAGACTTTAAAACAAAGACTACAATAAGAGACAAAGAACATTACATAACGATAAAAGGGTCAATCCAATAGAGGACATAACCCTAGGTAACATTTATGCACCCAACATAAAAACATGTAAATATGTAAAGCAAATATTGACCAACATAAAGGGACAGATCAACAGTAATACATTCATAGTAGGGGACTTTAACTCCCATTAACATCAGTGGACAAATCTTCCAGATAGAAAATCAACAAGGAAATGGTGGCCTTAAATGACACACTAGATCAGATAGAGTTAATTGATTTTTTTAGAGCATTTCACCCCTAAGGCAGTAGAATACACATTCTTTTCAAGTGCACATGCAACATTTTACAAGCTAGACCATAAGTTAGGCCACAGCCTCAATAAATGTAAGAAGATTGAAATCATATCAAGCTTCTTCTCTGACCACAATAGTATGAAATTAGAAATCAATTACAAAAAACAAACACTGAAAAACATACAAGCACATGGAGTCTGAATAACATGCTACTTAACAATAAATGGGTTAACAATAAGATCAAGAAAAAAATCAAAAGATACCTTGAAACAAACAAAAATAATAACACAATGACCCCAAATCTATGGGACACAGTGAAAGCAGTCCTCAGAGGGATATTTGTAGTAATGCAGATCTACCTCAAGAAACAGAAAAATCTCAAATAAACAATCTAAATTTACACCTAAGGGAACTGGAAAAAGAACAACAAACAAAGCCCAAAATGAACAGAAGGAAGACGATCATAAAGATCACTGTGGAAACAAACAAAATAGAGGCTAAAAAAAACAATGCAAAAGATCAATGAAATCAAGAGATGATTTTTAAAAAAGATAAACAAAATTGATAAACATTTAACCAGGCTCATCAAGGAAAAAAGAGACAGGACCCAAATAAACAAGATCAGAAATGAAAAAGGAGGAGTTCCCTGGTGGTGTAGTGGCTTAAGGCTTCTGCGTTGGCGCTGTCAGCGCTGTGGCCTGGGTTCGATTCGATTCCCAGTCAGGGAGCAAAGCAAAAAAAAAAAAAAAAAAAAAAAAAAAAAAAAAAAAAAAAAAAAAAAAAAAAAAAAAAAAAAAAAAAAAAAAAAAAAAAAAAAAAAAAAAAAAAAAAA